>CAUYQG010245475.1:0-42647 GCA_963574415.1 Tarsius wallacei
GCATGCCTGTAGTTCCGGCTACTCGGAAGGCTGAGGTGGCAGGATCGCCGGAGCCCAGCAGGTCGAGGCTGCGGTGGCCGGAAGCGGCCACTGCACTCCAGTCTGGGCGACGGAGTGAGACTCCAACTCAAAAAAAAAAAAAAAAGAAAGTAATCTGCCTCTCAATTGCATTTTAGTAACTTGTTCATAATGAGAAGGCTGATAAAATGGAAAGCACTGAGGCCAAGTGGTGATTAATCAACCTTTAAAGATTTTAGAGGGAATATAGGCAAAGATTAAAAAATATTTCTTCTACAGAGGACAGTGTTGACATTAAAAACATGGAAACATTTTACCCTAAGTGAAATCAATTATTGGGAATATTCATTTAAGTTCCAGAAGAATTCCAATATTCCCTGTATTGAAATGCCACAAGGAGGCCAGATCACAATGATTAATAAAATTAGTTTACTAAGCTGAAAAGCAATTCTAGGCCATTCCCCATGAAATACTGGACTTATTCCTTGCCATCTTCCATGTAAATAGGTGATTTAGTTAATAAAAAAGAAAACATGGGAAATTCGTGTTCAATGTAATGCATAGAATTTGATATGATTAGACACAAAGATAAAGTATCTTTTAAGCAAATATATACCTGACACAGACTTGGTAGAGAACGGGTTCTCAAGTTTGACCAATATACTGAAATGACCTACATTGAATAGGTATGAATTCAATTACTTTATAAAGTAACTCAGGGATGTTACAAAATAAAGAAGTCCCATGTTTCCGATGAGCAGTCTCTCTTTGCAAATATGAGGGTAAACTCTCTCGGATTGAAACGGAAGACACTTCATGAACAATTTTCCTAGTGTGTAGAACTTCCAAAAAGTTCGCTCTTATGTTTCACTTGACTATTTCTTGATGAAACAATACTGCATATTCACTTCTTTAAAGAGATGTCAGAGGTTGAAGGTCAAAGGTCAAGTTGAGAGAAAAAAAGGATCAAATTAAAAGTAAGTAATGGCAGAAGATGGAGATGATGGAATGCATGTGATTTAAATATCTATAAACTGCAAACAAAAGTTAATTTCTGAAGCAGTTCCCTTCCAGTGTCTTTTGGAGCCTGCCCACTTCAACATGCATACTTGCCTTGTCTAATAAAAAGGCTTTAATTCTGTGGAATGAAGAACTTCTAATGGTATGTCCATTTGCTCTATGAATGAATGAATGCTAAATTAGTACACCTCAAGGCTAAGCCAATTTTCCTGTCAGAAAAGGACATATAAAGGAGGCTCATTCCCTTTATATTTTAACTAAGTAGCAGCCAATAGGCTTCTTTGCTGCTACGTATTCCTCAAGAATACAGGAAAAAAATCCATCTTAGGCAGAGAAAAGATAAAGAGATATGTCACATCTTTGAAGAAAGAAAGTCTTTGGTACAACTGACTTCTAAAAGATCACTCTTTATAAAAATATACATTTTAGGTTGACACTGACAGACAACTAAAAACAAAACCTGCCGTCTTCACTCCTTATCCCCATTCAATAACAAAGGATTTATTTGTTGCTATGGAATCAGTCCACTGCATGAGACACCCTCCATACAAAAATCAAACGGTGAAGGATGCTCAGCTACATTAGTAGTTTTACCATCATTCAGAAGCCAACTGCAGTTTAATTCCTCCTACTTCTCCCTTTCTCCCTTGATTCAATTGGACTTGGTTCATCTTAGAATTAACCTCTTTTAATCCATTTCCTACAAAGAAAGCAAATCCATTGTGGGTAACTAGCTCTGCTGCTCACCACCCAGGCAGTGAAACCAAAGGGGAGGGCACATGTGACAGCCTCAGCCCCAACATGGAGTGGTGATAAGGGGGTGAACACAGCAGATGCAGTCTCGTACTACAATCTCGAGCTCCTCTTTTGGTTCTCTGTAGTAATGTTAATCCATACTCGTGCGCTGCTAAGTGAACTCCATGCCAACACACTGCTAGTAAACACGAGCCGGTTCTGGCTAATGTCTTAAGCCATTACCATAAGGGCTTAAGGTGGCCAAACTGAAGATCTATACAACGAATTAGCATTTTGTTACATTCTGATGATGGTATATATTTTTTTGCCATCTAATCTGTTAATTTGCAAATATTCATGGAATGTCTACTATGTGGCATGGCCACATCCCAGAAGTTATGAGAGGGCCATGGTATTGTTTTGTGGTGTAGTTGCTTATTTTAGAAACATACTGATTTTGGAATCTAACGCTTACCCTGGATAGGCGGGGATGGCTGTTGGAGGTACCGCTCGGACTGCACCATATACTGTCCGCCCTCTGCCCCTCAGATGGGCTCCTCTGAAAGCGGCTGCCGTGGTGGCTGCAGTTGGGTAAGGAAAGCCAGGAACTAAAGGGAGACCCAAAATATGACAGAAATGTCAACTTGCATTCAATAGCAGGTATACAGTCACAATTTGCTGTGAATCAAATATAGAAAAAAATGAAAAGATATGAACCACATCTTTCCTGAAAGATATTTTTATATATTTAATATATTTATTTAAATTTAATATATTTATTATTCAATAAATCTTCTACCCTGGATCTCTGAGTGGGAAATAAATGGAGAGACCCAATATACAAAATCAAAAGATTCCATGCCTCATTCATCACAAATCTTGAGTCAGTTTTCTCTGCTTCTTCCCAATTTTGGCGTTACAATGCAAGTTGCTGAGAAACAGGTCAAGAAGCTCTGAGAACAACTGCCATAATAAGAGACAGACTTTTAATTACTGTAGACAGTTTAAATCAGACTGATATAAACTCCTAATGGGCCATTATTTATCTCGTTTCCAAGTGTTACTATGTGACTATAATAGTTATTCCTCAAAAGAATATTATTTTTGTATTTTTACATGGTGTCAACTTGCAAGGCACACAATAGTCTTTAGACATTTCATTAGTCAATTTCATTCCTTTATCTAAAATGTTTTAATTCAGAAATGTAAGGTGAGAAGAAAACCAATCCTCCTCTGTCCTTTAAAGAGGCAGACAATTTCTAAGGGCCTTGTATCCTTTAAAGAGGCAGACAATTTCTAAGGGCCTATTTTAAGTGTGCCATCCTCTGGAAAGCATGCAGAGCCATTGATTCCATGTCCATTGAATCCTGTTTAATTATACTTTTTGCTGGAGTAAAATGGCTTAGGTCAAAATGACTTTAGACATATTAAGAGAGCTGAGAATAATCAATAATACTGAAGGTACCTGCAAGTGATCCTTTAAGGGCATGAGGTTGATTTGCAGAGGAAATACATAATTTATCCTTACTTACTTCTTTTGTTTTCTTTATTATCAAGTACAGACTGAAATATTTTTCATATGTCCTCACCCCCTCTATCTTTTCCAATTATTTTTGCAGCAATCTTAATATTTTGATCAGGAAAATTCTAGCATAGGTTAAGCAGTTCAGGTTACTGTAATAGTATTTAATATACCTCCTAAGAATGTTTCCTTTTCAGGTACGTATACTAAGGGAAAAAACCAAACTAGCTAGCTCATTATTGTTCACTCACAATAGTCAAAATCCATGCCAGGCCAACATAGGCTACTTACTGATTAAAGGAATGTAAGTGTTGATACCCCCTCTTCCTGATAGGGGTACTGCCGCATCATTGCCTAGGGACACATCTGCTTGAAAGCTGGATGCTGATTTATTAAAAAAATTTAAAAATGCAAAAAGATTACAAAAGACTAGCACACTGATAAAACAACAGATGCACTTATAGTTAAATAGCACACATGGAAACATTAGCTTAAATACTACCTGCATATAACTCGGGGCCATATACAGCTCCAACTACTGGACTTAATTTCCAACCTGAAACAGAAAAAAAGAACAGTGTGCACTTAAGACTATGTGAGGAAAGGGATGATAAATGCATGTCAAGTTGGCTTCAGACATCTCTGGGGTTACTTTTGCCTTTTAACAACCTCTCTTTAGAATGCCAGGTTGGGGTTTATATGAGATGGTAATGGCATTGTCTTTAAGCAGGACTAGCTCACAGTGAAGGGACAGTGAGGGGCTGGGGTGGGGTGGGAGCAAAGAGAGAAAGAGAAACAAATTGGGAAGGAAGGAGGAAGATGGAGAGGGCATGAGGAGGGAAAAAAAGAAACATAAATAAATCCTGGATTTGGTATAGTGCTCCTACAGAACTACCTCAGATGACCTATTTTTAGTTTAGAAAAATGAAAGAAGACAGACTACACGTCATTCTGTATCACACTGTGATGTGCTTTCTTAATCCTATTTACTATTTTAGCTGTTTTAATAAGGGTATTTTTGAACTAAATTCAAATCTGACCTGTACTTTTGACTCCATGTTCAATTATACCATGCTGGGATTCTGGGTAAACCAAAATCTCCTTTCATTGGGATTTCACTGGGATTCACCAAGTAAAAAAGGAAAGACATTCAGTAATAAGACTCACAGTACATTCCTAACTTCAGTGCATGTCTTCTGAGGTTTTAATTGGTAAAGAATATATTTAAGTTAGTCAGACTTTTTAGCTAAAGAACACTAGAACGCTGTTGAACATGAGCTTAAACATTTATAAATATCAAGTTTCCAAACAACATTATGCTTAATGTCAACTTTATTTCTTCTTTCCCTTTTTTATATTTAACAGAATTAAGGTAAGTATGAATACAAAAGGAAAAATATACTATTGCCTACTGACAGTGAATGAACAGAATTCTATATGAAAACTTTCATTTTCGTCAATAAATATTTATTGAATTTTACAAATAAACAAACATACCCTATATTAGTTTTCTGAAAGACTGACCTTTTTAATTGATTTCTTTCATATTATTTTAAGTTCCTAGCATTGTGTCATCGCTACTCTATAAATATATAAATGGAAAGAGGAAAAGGCCAATTCTATTGAAATTACCAGATTTAAATGACCATAAGCAAAGATATTATTCAAGAGATAACTAATTCATTCTGATTCAATCTAACCTCTCATTTCTCATTTTATGTGCTCACAATGGTGATATTTCTTCATTATTACACATACAATTTTGGCAAAATCTGGGTTCAAGTTCTACTTGAATTGTAAGAGCACAAATGTTCTGCAGTGTCAAATACCAGCAAACTGCACAAATACTGTACAATGTTTCTGCATAAATTAAGTGATTCCAACCAATATAAATGAAAATGCTGAGAATTCACCAAAAAACCCCCAAGCCCCAAAAATCCAACAATAAAACCCAGTACACTCTTCTTAAGACCACTGACAAAGAAGCAGCAGGTTTCTTGAATACTAGGCTTGAATATTAATTTAGAATAACTTTTTTTTTAAATCACCTTTTTCTTTCCCACCAATGGCACTATTTTCTGAGCACTCCCTTTAAATCCATAACTGAATGCACATTGATATGCTGTTAGTAATAACTGGGGTATGTTTAGTTTTATACAACTTACAACGTATCTTCATGTGACCTTCACATGTGACCTTCACAAAACCCAAAAAGGAAGATAAGATAGGTACCACATCTACAACCTTGGGTAAGTACTATACTTCTCCAGACCTCATTTCCTAAATTTTAAGCTGAGAGGGTTGAGTTTTGATGACTTCTAAAGAAACTTCTGATGCTAAAATTCTGTGGTCTCCAATTTAAAGATTTGAAAACAGAATTAGGTTAAGAAACGGGTCCACTGCCACAGAGTAAAATGAAAAGTCAAATCTAGAAGTAGAATTTCTGTTTTCTGAATTCTAGTAAGTGGACCTTTCTGTCACACCATTTTCCCTGGATCTAAAGAAAATTTAGTATGCTTTGCCTCTCCTTTCTATTTTGTTTACATTGTTGTTGTTTTTTTTTTAATTGGAGTCTCACTCTGTCACCCAGATTGGAGTGCAGTGACGTGATCACAGCTTACCACAGTCTTGACCTCCTGGGCTCACATAATCCTTCCACCTCAGTTCCTCGAGTAGCTGGGACTATACCTGTGAGTGCCACCATGCTCAACTAATTATTTAATTTTTTTGTAGAGACAAGGTCTCACTACATTGCCTAGGCTGGTCTTGAACTCCTGGGCTCAAGCAATCTTCCTGCCTCAGTCTCCCAAAGTGCTAGGATTATAGGTGTGAGCCACCATGCCCAGCTTTACATTGAGTTTTTATTAAGATGTCAGAAAGTTATTTTTGTAACAGTAGTGGAAATAAGAAAACAAGAAGTGGGAGGTGATGTATCACATGATTACATCACTGACAAAATGGGTAGAAAATGTAAACCATGCTGATAAATCTGTATCATCTGTGTAAAAAAACCAGGCTAAATATATTTACTGAGGACTTTAGGGTAGTGCTAGGTTAAGCAGGTGTTATACTACTAATATATTTCTTCTTGATTTAAGAGAATACTAGCATATACAACTACATTCTAGACAGTGGGTTTAAACTTTTTTTCTAAAAGCTACAGAAGCTCCCTCTTTTATTCTAGATAAAATTTTACACAGAACCCTGAAACATACAACAGTGAATGAGAAATTCCTCAGACTAAAGCAGAGCTGGAGATCTTGGGATCCAATCCATTTGGTTCCCTCTTTTTTCTCCTATGAGTTGGCTCTGGAAACACAGTCTGCAAAACCACTTCTGGGCTGAAGATAAAAATCACATTCTATCTATTTAGAGAACACGAATCTAGATTGAAGTTAACAACTGATGTAAAAATTCTATTTTTGTTAGGACAAATTCATAGAAAATTTCCTTCTCAACGAGAAACGCTTATAAACTATAACCCTCCCCCCATGGTCATCATGTCTAGGCCTTCTAAGAAGAGCAAGGGATTCAGAATTCTACACATGATTAAAACATATTTATACTTCCAGCTTACTACACTCATGTTCTGATGAGGAGTCAGCAGTAACAGTGAGAGGTAGTGTGCACCCAGGGATATTATGAACCAGTTCAACAACAAGCAACTTCTGATGGCATGTTTGTGCAGAGCAGAATACCAACTTCACTGAGAACATAACACCTTAATAACTAAAGAACTTGGTTTAATTCTAATGAAAAAGTTAGTTTGTAAAGACAAGATACTCTCCTAGGTAAAGAGACTTCTTCAACGTAAATTAAGCTGTTTTAAGACTGCAATGAAGAGATTCTTAGATGTTTATAAAACGTTCATATATTTACATGAGAACAGAAAACATACTTCTGAAGATGATGCAATTTCTTACCATTTGCATATGGTGTGACCATCTTTTTATTGGTCATTACTCGTGCTGTGGCATTATTCACCTAAAAATAGTAAGTAGAAAGAAAGGGAGGGAGGAAGCACAGCACATTAGGGATCATGAAGTTGCTTATCCAATAACATAGCACTTAGTTTAAAATGTAAATTTCTGAAGCATTGATTTAAATAATTAGCATAGTAATATAAAATATTAATATATAGTACTTTAATTAAAGTTCTTATTAAATGAGGCCAACAAGAGTAAAATGCAGTTTCTTATTCTCTACATGAAAAACTAGGGCTACTTGACCACTCAGGACCACTCAGGACTCCAAAGAAAAAAACACATTTGCAAATCCTTTGGAGATCTTGTAAACAGAGAAGTCTCTGCATTAAGGAAATGATGGAAAAAGGCAAGTAAGAAACATTTACATTAGCAATTCATGTTGAAGTTTGTTAATAAAAAAGAGGCTTTGCCACATGGGTCATGAAATAGATTCATGGGAAGATAATAAAATAAACCTATTGATTTCAATTGTCCTAATGTTCGTGTATGTTCAAGATTTTACTGTCTGAAATTAATAAAAAGATATCGAGATTTAAGATTCTCATGTTGACAGTCTTCAGGATAATTATGAATTTTCTAGACTACATGGTCTATTCATTTAAGAATAAAGTTTCCAGGGCTGGTCATGGTGGTTCATGCCTGTAATCCCAGCACTTTGGGAGGCCGAGGCAGGAGGATTGCTTGAGCCCAGGAGAGATCAGCCTAGGCAACATAGTGAGACCTCATCTCTACAAAAGATAAAAAAATAAGCCAGGCATGGTGGTACACTCCTATAGTCCTAGCTACTCAGGAGGCTAAAGTGAGAGGCTCACCTGAGTCCAGAGACTAAGGCTGCAGTGAGCTGTGAACATGCTACTGCACTCTAGCCTGGGTGACAGAGCGAGACTACTACTAAAAAAAAATAAAAAATAAAAATAAATAAATAAATACGTTTTCATAAGGACTTTAAAATAGGCACTTAAAGAAATGAGAAAATAAAGCATTTTTAAATGATACTCTCTACCTTCATTACAGAGCTGCATAATTTAAAGCATTCTCAGCGTGTAAATAGGTGTTACAAAGATGGTGCTGCTGAAAAAGATGAACAGAACTTAGAAGCCAGGATACTGCAGCCTAGTGTCAGAACCAGCCTTAAAGTTCTTATAAGGAGGGTAAAGCCCCACCACAGAATCTGATTTATACTGTGGTTAGGTCACAAAACATTCCAATTTTAAAAAGAATTATAAAACATAAATGTCTAATTTTGCCTTTTCAAATTTACACTGTGCTCAATTTGTGTAGTGATAAATTTGTGCTATAAAAAGACCAATTACAGGTAGAATTAGAACTAAAAAACTTCTGTTAAGATCTGTACAGTGAGGAAAGAACTTGAAACTCCATTTACTCTAGTTTGACCCACCAAATAATATCAACATTTCACATTTAAAAAGAAAGAATGGGATACAACAATGATGAGACTGAGAGCATGCAGTTAAAAAACACACACACACAAATAAAAGAAAGAAAAACAATCAATTTTGGAAGGAAGGGAGAAAGTGAAGAGCAAGGTTCTCACAGACAAGGATTAGAATGGAGCAAGAGCTAAAACCAGCTGCTGGAGCAGAAAGCAACCAAGCACTTAAAAAGAATGGCCAGAACCAATCAGAAACCACCAGTCAGCAAAGAGACCAACAGCTGCACGTAACGGAAGGAGTGAGGAAGGAAGAACAGGGAAGAGGACAGGAGCAAGGATTTGGGTCGCGATAATAATAAGACAGGAAAAAAGAAAAGAGAAACCAGGAAGGGTGTTACGGGCAGGAAAAAGAGCTGTCACGGGCAAAGAGAACAGTCAGAGCTACAAACAAAGGCTGGGGAAAGAGGAAAAGTAGGGAAGGAAGAAGGGTCAGGAGGTGCATTAATAAAACCAGCCAAACTGGAGTTCAGTGACTCTGAGTAAGATGTGCAGGGGGGAAAAATCACCATGAAGTCAGTAATCAAACAGCTCAGACTGCTACAAAACAATATATACATCCAAAGTCCAGGCGGCATTACTCAACAGCATTGAAAATAAAAGGGGGAAAGGAAAAGGAAGAGGAACAAGTCAAATCACATTTTGTAGTGTTAATGTGAGATGGCAGATGGACTTTTTCTTTCTTATTTAATTGTTTTGTAATTACATTTTTAAAAGCTTCTTCTCTAGTGCTTTTGTTTCACTTACCGCCAACGGGCACCATCGCCAGCATTGTGTATAGTTACCATGGAAAGAGTGAGTCAAGTGAAGGGCCCTAAATGCTAAACCATTGGAAAGGAGGGGAAAAAAAGCAAAATATGCAGACATCTTACTCAAAATGGTGGCTTTTATATTTAATACTTTTAAAAATTGGGAAAGGGGAAAGGAGCCAGTTAACCTTCAATGTGTTGTCAAAAAGGGCTGGTAAATACCAGGTGGCTGACTTAATCGCAATCACAGAACATTTGCTAGGCAGCCAACAAACCATCTATTTGAGGATCTTATCAGTAAAAATTTAAGAATTAACTGCTGAAATTCTTGGTATTAGATATATTTTTAAACTACAAGAGTTTTGGATTCTTTCCTCCCTCCCCATAACCTCTATATAATCTTCTACTCCGTGATCATCACATGCACATAGAGGCAAACTGGCCTCCTAAGAGAAAGGATATTGGCTGGCCCCTTGATTCACTACAGAACACAATGTTATAAACTGGACAGTTTTTAGGCATTTTTAAAGTTAGTTTTGCTTAGGCCTGATCACAGGAATTCAGAGTCTTGCAAACCGAAGCAAAGGAAAAAAATCAAGAGAGCAGAAGAATGAACGTTGTGGAGGAAAAACGTAAATGAAAAACAAACATACATACGCACACACAAAATCAAAATTAAACCCCCCAAACAATCAAAAATAAAATGAGTTGAAGAGGCAGATAGAAGTGTTACTTTAATGCAGTTTAGTGCAAGAAGGTGAAGAACACAGAGATACAAACACACATACATGTGCACGCGCACATACAAACAAGACAGGCTTCCAAATGTGAAATAAGTGAGGCAATACAAAAAAAAAAAAGAGAGAGAAATAAAAATATAAACCAGAAATTGAATTATTGAAGACATGCACCTCGATTTTACGGCCCTCTACCACGGTGCCGTGTAATTTCTCCCTGGCCCTGTCTGCATCAGCACTATTCTCGAAAGTTACGAACCCGAATCCCTGCATGCAGCGGGAGAAGGGGGGAAAACATGCGCATCGTTACATTGAAATACTGATCTCTCGGTAAATAGAGAAAAAATATCACAGTGTGAAACTGACATCAGCAACAATTCAGCAATACTCTCCCAAAGTCACATTTTTGGTCCATGCATATTTTGTAAAGGAAAATTAAATCTAAAAAAAAAAAAAGAACTGTAATAATAATAACAACTTAATTAACAGCAATATAACAATAATAAAATAAAACAAAAAGCATGTGAGGCCAGACCAAAATTAAGGTATAGAGTTACTCGGGTCAAACTATTCAACCAAGAATCTGGATTTTTTTTTAAATGTCCTACCTTTCTCGATTCAAGCTGTTAATTTAAAGTCCATGTCCCTTTATGTAATACTAAAAGAGACTTAATTAAATTGACTCTCTGACATGCCAAATCTATTATTCCCTAGTAATGAGTACATAAAATCTGACATTCAGTTTCAGTCATTGCATAATAAGACTTTTTAGCAGGTCTATTCATTTTAGCCCCATGTTGTGTTGCTTATATCACTATTCATTCTGTTGGGAACAGGATAACTTACAACATAGTCAATGTATAATTTTGGATGTACTAAGTATGAAAGAGGAGAGCACTCATGTTCTTCTAAGCAAATGAAAGTATCACTAAGCAGTGGTCAGTCAATTATGACTTTTCTTCAATGCCAATTTTAAATGACCAGACTTGGAACTTATAGTAAAAATATGTCCAGTTGAATTTCAGAAAATTGCTAACCCCAATTTGCCTAAATTACACATTTGTTAATGTTTATACCTGCTATTAAATGTATTAGCAATTTTCTATATTAGAGAAAAAAGGAACAGTCAATAGGCAATGGGAATGAGATTTACATTAGTGGTAGTTATATATCGTTCAAAAGGAAAAGAGCACCATAAAACAACAATACAGCTGCTACAATGAGTTAGAATTAATTTATTTGTCCTTTGCAGATGCGACAAAAATAGGGTGGAGTTTTAATTCATTAAGCAGACAGATCATGAGACCAGGGAGTTAACTAACTTCACTCCTCTGTTTACATACTACCAATTTCAACATTCGCAAGATTTACTATATACTTACATGACTATTTCATAAACTATACCAGCCTCATTCTGGGTGCTTTGCCCTCATCTTTATCCTCTGCAGCTTTAATTCTATAAATAATTTCTCAAGCTATATCTGCAGAGTGGTAGATTCTTAGGATTTTCTGGAAAATCCTCATTTTTCCAATAGCTCTGTTGTCCCTCTAGCACTTCCTGACTACGCCATTACAGGATAGCCCCGAACCCTGTATTTTTAACTGAAATTCTGCCTTGCTGCTTAATAACACGAGTGCTTCTATACGTGAAGCATGTTCTTAACTGAGAGGGAAAACAGTGTACATTACTCAGACAGATTTCATAAAAGCAACTCCATCATTTTGAAAGAGCTCAGCATTCTAAATGAATATGTGGGTGGGTGACATTTAGAGAATTCCAACGAATTACCTCTATCCACAATTTGGATATCACAAATACTTAAAAGTGCAATGCTAAGCTGACAGAAATTTAAAAATGTATATTGCTTGCAATAGAATACTATTGGTGATTTTAGTTAATACTCCTCTAAAGAATGTATAAATTTGTTGAAAACATTAGTGGCAACATATTTGCAGAAACAAATTTTGATGTCAACATGTTCTAGCCACTTTGACAACTCAAGGTATAAAAAGAGCATGTTAATAATTACGTAACTCAGCATCTTCACTAGCATCTGCTGAAGACAAGCAGCCAGTTCTCTAATCCTAGAAAGTCCTTCAACAGAAAAGTAAAACTTTTCAAAAAAGGCCACAGATAGGGATGAGTTTTTACATCACACTTTAGAAGCACTGTAAGCTGTAGTTCAACTGATTGTAACAGTCATAAATTTTATGCCTTGGGTTAAATTAATAAATTATAAATTAATAATTAGATTGCTATTAAGTTATAGAGACTAATCCCTAGGTTTTAAAAAATTTTGGCGTTATGATTATCTATCGCCACATGTTCACATACATACTTGTTTGTCTTAAATACAACCATGAGGTGGAAAGGATACATATATTGGTTTCATTTTTAAGGTAAAGAAGCTGAATCAAACTGAGGTTAAGTACCCAAAGATATAGAGCTAATGGTGAAAAAATCAGAAATTAAGCTCTGTAAATCTGTGTTCAGTATTCTATTTACTGAACTACATTAGTTCTAAAATCCTTCTAATTTCCTTTTTCAAATCTAACTGCTAAATATCTTCTATGATGTTCCTTTCTGGAATGTGTTGACAGAACATCAGTAATACAGTAACTGCATCCAAAAGAATAGAGGGTGGTATCATAAGTGTTGAAATTCCACAGTCAGCAGATGACAATGTTTAACATTAATAACTGTTTGTATAGGATTTTGTCAATAATGACTTTAATATTCTGGAAAAAAATTTCACTTTGAATATTTTAGAAGTGTTTTATAAAGGTGTTTATATACCAAAGAAAATACCAATCAAGATACCAAAAATATACAAATAAAACAATCTTTATAAGCATCTTTTCCTAGGGTAACAGAAAGAAGAAGACCTAGTTGATGCTTTGAGATGCTCTAATATGAAATATAGAGTTAAGAGGATTTCTTTCTTTGCTTGGAAAATAAATAGACCTTGTGGTAGACAGAATAATGGCTCCCCAAAGTTGTCCATGTCCTAATCCTTGAAATCAGTGAATATGTTACCTTACATGGCAAAAAGGATTTTGCAGATGTGATTAAGTTAATGATCTTGGGATAGGGAGATTATCTTGGATTATCCAGTTGGGCTCAACGTAATACAGTGGACTAATACGGCCACTGTACTGTGCTTGTAAGTGAAAAAGGGGAAGTAAGAGAGTCAGTATCAGAGTAAAGCAGGCTGAGAAAGACTCGACTGGCCACTGCTGGTGCTGAAGACAGAAGAAAGCTTCAGAGGAATTTGGGCAGCCTCTAGAAGCTGGAAAAGGCAAGAAAACAGATTATTCTTTAAAGCCTCCTAAAAGAACACAACGCCTTGATGTCAGTCTAGTGAAACCCATATCAGACTTCTAACCTCCAGAACTGTAAGAAAATAAATATGTGGTTTTTCACCAAATTTGTGGTAATTTGTTCAGAAGCAATAGGAAATTAATATATGTTTGTCTCAGATTTAAAGCCTATGATTAGTAAGCTGAGAGGTATATAACTAGCATTTTTTAGAGCATTGTTCTTAAATACTTCTCTCTTATGATGAAATGTTAAGCAACTGGTTTTTTCCATCAACCCCACACTTCATGCTTCTTCATTCTACCACATTTACAAATCAGTTTCAATAATAACTCAAACTTAAACATTTTTAAATGTACTATTTTGTCAGTAAAATTCAGCATTTTAGAAAAGGTGCCCGAAACTGTGCTAAGGATATTTACAGGTTATCCAGGCTTAAAAGTTACCAGCAGGAAATTCTGATTACATGAAATCATGTTTTAATGTCACTTCATTCTTAGAAATCTAATTGACATTAAGTCTGGTCACTCTGATTTCTTGTTTTGAAGAAAGAGTTAAAATTACGTCTAAGTCTAACACACTTTTCTTAGGACAGCTTCAAAATAATTGTACAACACATCAAACACTGAAACATAATAATCAGCCTGCATAGGTACAATGTATAACAAATAGATTATAGCACCCACAACAAGTAAATTTAACCTCAAACTCTTAACAAGAGGAAATATATCAGGTATATAAGAATATTAAGGATTTTTGTTATCTAAACTCTTATTAATAAAAATAGTCAGGCATGGTTGCATATGCCTGTAGTCCGAGCTACTTGAGAAGATGAGGTGGGAAAATTGCTTGAGCCCAGGAGTTTGAGGCTGCAGTGTGAACTATGATCATGCCACTGCACTCCAGCCTGGGTGACAGAGCAAGACTCCGTCACTCAAAAATGATAATAATAAATAAACACAAAAACAGATAAACAAAAAATAAACTTTGATATTTTTAATTTTTAAAAATGATGTTGATACATTTGTCTACACCAGCACTATAGACAAAAATATAACGTCAGCCACACAAATAATTTAAAATTTTCTGATAACCACATTGAAAAAGTAGAAACAGGTGAAGTTAATTTTAGCAATGTATTTTATTTGACCCAATTATATACAACATATTATTATTTCAATATGGTATCAATATTAAAACATTATTAGTGAGATGCTTAACATTCTTTTGTTGTGCTCAATCTGGTGAGCACTGACCACTCAAAACACATCTCAGTTCAGACTCTCCACATTTCAAGTGCTCAATGTGGCCACTGTATACTCCTATCTAAGGTTCTCAACCCCCAAAGTCCTTCTATGTTAACAATTTAAACACACCAGTGATACACTAGTGCTTTACCAGCTATCTTAGCAACTTCTGGAAGTCAAAGAGTAGTGTGTTTATTAGGTGTATGACTGTAGTTAAAACTTCTACAAACTATGACAATTTCATCACCTGCTTTGACTTCATTTATCAAGGACATAGAGGAGAGCCAAGTAACTGTGACCTTTTTAGTCTGGCCTCAGGCAGCAATAAATAACAAGCAATAGGATAAGCACTGTAAAAATGTTTTTTAATTTGTGTAATCTTTGAATTTTTCCATCTCAGAATAATGAGAAAGAAAATTTACCATGTAACTTTTAAGGGAGAAATCAAAAGCAGACGATCTCCTGGGTATGGCCAGAACACAGAAATTAAAAAAAATAAATAAAAATAAAATAAAAATAAAAACTCATAAAATGGTAACAAAGGAAAACTAAACGAAGCCCTTTGGAAATACATGCACTGTTAATTCCGTTTTAATAAAAAACATTTCACTTCAGCATTACCTATCACGTTTTACTAAAAATTGTAAAGGCCTACTTAATGCAATTTCAAAAAAAGTATTTTGACCATATATTGAAAGAAATAATTTCTATTTGCATGAAATTAAAAGCCAGGGTAACAGGCAAAAAATTATAGCACATTATTGTGTCCAAGGAATAGGAACAGAGGTTTTACCTTCCCTAACTCCAGCCTAAACTTTAGCCCAACCTAAACCCAGATCCCCATTATTCCAGAAATCCACCTGAGAGAAGTAATGAGAACACATTAACTAAAAATTTGCTAGAATAATTTGAATGCTCCTATTGTAAAGAAATGATAAATATTTAAGGTGATAGATATTCCAATTATATGAATGCATCAAGTTATCGCATGTACCCCCCAAAATGGGCACATCTAATATGTATCAATTTTTTAAAAATTTGCTAGAAATGTCAATAATTGTTGCTGTGCTCTATTATGTAGTCCTTTAATGGACTTAATAATCGGCACTGTCTGAAGAGGTGAACAGTTTCTACATATTCAATATTTACAATACATCTCTTCAAGTAACAACTGTATCAAGATTATTTCAACACTTTACAGAACATATGTTGGAATCTGTGTATTCTTTTATTTAATAAGCTTGATAATTATCACAGAAAGTTGTTATATGGCTGGGTAATAGTGAATAAGGAGGCAAAAAGTCTGAAAGTCAACAATGGAATAAACTTTTGAAAAGCAACTAAGTCACAAAAAAGTCTCTAGTAGAGAATGCAATGTCAAGACTACTGGGGGTTAAGCTAAGTGACCATTATTTAGGGTTCTGTTTTAAAATTCTATGTTAAAAAAAAAAGACTGAAGGATACACAAGAATGTCAATAGTGAATATTCTCTTAAATAAACCATGCTTTTCTTAGTTCTTTCTACTTTTCATTAAGTACCACTTTTTCTTTTTAAAAGGGTGTTTTTTAAGCTGTTACTCAAAAGACCTATAAGTAGAGTAACATTATAGTTTATTGTTCACACTGGAACATTCTGAGGGAGAAAGGAGATATTATTAATAATCATGCTAAGATAATTGGTACAAATTGGGGTAGTCTTGGATAGACAAGGACATACGGCCACTCTACCTAGACATTATTTTATTATTTATCATTACTATCTTATTGTCATTATTGGTGAAATTTAGAAATGTATAAAGCTTATAAACTCATATAATTATTTTCTAGACTCTATTGGAATAAATTAGCTCTTTTGGCAGGAATACTATTTTCCGTATGTCTTAATAATCCATTTTCAAAAGGATAGTCTATCTTCATTTCAGTTATCATAGAAAATCAGATATAGCTAACTCCTATGTTTTTACAAAGGAGTGGGGAGTAAAAAGACTAAAAAAACCCCACATGAAATAACTTAAATATGTATGTATACAAGTGTGTGCATGTATGTGACATATATTCATTCCATAATCTAGGTAAGCCAAACCTAAAATATGAAACTCAGAGAAGAAAAAAGGAAAATAGTCAACAACAAAGAAACTCCTTTTTGGAGCACAGCAGTTCCACTCTATAGGCAAGCTGAAAAGGCAGAACATTGGCAGGCAAGGAGGGAGTGGGCATAGCAGTGTAACACTGTTTATTTATGTTTTCTTTTCTTTCTTTCTTTTTTTTATTTCAATAGCTTTAGGGGACACAAATGATTTTTGGTTACATGGATGAATTGTGTGGTGGCAAATACTTAATGTTTTCAAATGTGTGAGTTTTCGAACACTGGGTTGACAGTCTCATTGTAAAAAAATAAGATATGGTAAAAAGTTGCTTTTTGCTTTGGAACAATTCAATTAAATACTTTTTACATATAAGTATTGCTTATTTCAGAATAATTTTGTGACTAGTTTTTCTCTTACTGCTTAAAAAAAATTCAACAAAGCTAATTTCTGTACAGAAAAGCACATAAAAGTCAGAGTAACTCTTTTTTTTTTTTTTTGAGTTGGAGTCTCACTCTGTCGCTCAGGCTGGAGGGCAGTGGCACACTCCTGGCCACCGCAGCCTCAACCTGTTGGGCTCCAGCGATCCTTCCGCCTCAGCTTTCCAAGTAGCTGGAACTACAGGCGAGCGCTACCATGCCCGGCTAGTTTTTTGATTTATTGTAGAGATGAGGTCTCGCCAAGTTGCCCAGGCGGGTCTCGAACCCGCGGGCTCAGGCAATCCACTCACCTCGGCCTCCCAAAGGCGTGGGATTACAGGCTGAGTCACCAAGCCCGGCTCAGAGTAACTCTTAACTAAACAACAGGCCCACATACAGTCTCCTTTCCTCTGGTTCTTTTAAAAAATACCTGATAATTTTTTTTTTTTTTTTTTTAGTTGGAGTCTCACTCCGTCGCCCAGACTGGAGTGCAGTGGCCGCTCCCAGCCACCGCAGCCTCGACCTGCTGGGCTCCGGTGATCCTTCCGCCTCGGCCTTCCAAGTAGCTGGAACTACAGGCGCGCGCTACCACGTCCGGCTAATTTTTTGATTTATTGTAGAGATGAGGTCTCGTCAAGTTGCCCAGGCGGGTCTCCAACCGGCGGGCTCAGGCAATCCACTCACCTCAGCCTCCCAAGGCACGGGATTACAGGCTGAGCCACCGAGCCCGGCAATAATTTTATAGTTAATCTCAAATATATATGAAATGAGAAACTGAACTTAATTCACAAAAAGAATTCATTAACGTATCTTAGGTGGATCCCAGAGGAGGCATCTATGGGTCTGATTCCAAAATAAATCTCTATTAGAAGCCTAAGAACAGTTCCAGGGGAACCTATTCCAGGACGGAATTTTAGATAACAGTTAAGAAGTCAAAAGATGAAAACAAGGTTTTGCATCAGCCTTGAAAGCAAATCCATGGCAATTCTGAATTCTGTGCTTTGTTTTTAAAACATTTATCAATTAGTACATGGTCTGTGCACCCTTTAGCAGCCCAAAAATGGGGCAGTGAGGACACAGTATCAAGCTGAGAGAAGCAGCATATGCTTTTAGATTCTCCAAAAAGAAAAGAAAGGCTTACGTTTTTATTTTAAAATAAAAATTACATGGGAGAAATAAGTGGAACAAGGGAAATTTTAAAAAATTTGGTAGTAGGCAAATCCTTAAAGTCAATGAAAGAAGCCTTAAGAAAGATCAATTTCCTTTGCTTCACAATAATTCAATCAAATTATTTTTTTGGTAAGGAGCAAGTCCTCAATGCCTGATGAAAACTATATTGGGCTTCCAGTTGCTAAAGTCTAGTTAAGAATATTTTAAGTGCATACATTTAAAACCAAAAATATTTAAACCACTACTTTAGATAAACAGTGTGGTCAATAATCTTCATGTAATTTATTCTACTTTCGTGTGCTTCCCATCTCTAAACCACTGTCATTTCCCACCTCGTAGCTAAAAGATCACAAAAAACAAATGCAAACGAAGCAACAAAAGAATAGAAAACCACTGTGATGAAATTACAAGCATAAATAATTTTACTGGTTGCCATTTGAACAGACTTCACTTTAAAAAAATACTTACCAAGTGCTGGAGAAAAGTTCTGTATAGATATATTAATCGTTTATTGTTTGTTTGTTTTAACTGAAAACTAGAAACTTAGAGTATAATTACCTCTTTAATAATTAACACATAATTGTTAGTCAGAATTAA
This sequence comes from Tarsius wallacei, assembly GCA_963574415.1. Classification (NCBI taxonomy): domain Eukaryota; kingdom Metazoa; phylum Chordata; class Mammalia; order Primates; family Tarsiidae; genus Tarsius; species Tarsius wallacei. The sequence continues at coordinate 19,054 of CAUYQG010245475.1, forward strand.
ATACTTTTAGTGTTGATACATTCTATAAAGGAAGGGAATAATAAGGAACATTAGAACAGTGAACACATTTTTATGAGTACAGATGGGGCAGGAGGTATATACGACTGTGTATGTTATCGATTTCCAAAGTACAGTGAATTTGAAGTACAAAATTGAAGAAAGGTAAATATTAGTTCATTTGTTGGCTTTATTTAACTTTTCTCAAATTACATTCTTAGGAGATTTAATTACAGCCAAGAGCTATTTTCCAAGTTCAGCAGATATAACCAAATGACAATTAATTAAAATATTCCCCCAACCTAGAGAAATCAAAGTAGAACTTAATGCAGCAATAGCATGGTAAATATTTATAGGCTTGGCCACACTAATGGTTTCAGTGGGGTATACTTTATTTGTTGAACAGTGAGAAAACTTTCAAATAAAACTTGCCAAAATTCAGTTCATCAAACATTTTTTTCACACCACTGTTTTGCCATTCCTAAAAACCTTGCTGCTTATTTTAATGCTTAGAAATTCTAAATCGTATAGACTGGGAATTAAAAATAGTAAACTAATGGGGGAAAATAAATTTTAACTAAAGGTTTCAGTTCTTATATAGAATACATATAGAAGAAAATACATATATAAAAATATACTGTTACTACTTTCATTCTTATGCAAAAAAACTCACTGTATTTGTAATTTAAGTGATTCTACATTCTGAATATAGCCTATCTTAGTACTACTTAAAGGAGGAAATCAGTTCACAGTGAATTCCTGAGTCACTGGGAACTCACTGTGTTTAAGCCTTATCAAAATTTATTCAAAAGAGAGAGCTAGTCAATAGAATAACTGAAATAATAAATTTGTTCTAAATATGCTATTTTGAAATTGGATTTCTAAAAGCTGAACTGTTCTGACAGAATTCAGAATTCTCATCGAATTTCACTTTTTTTCTCTCTCTTTGCTCTCTTCCTTTAAAATAGGAACATGTGGGCCAAAATGAAGGCAGACAAAGGACTGTTTCCTATATCCCGTGTCCCTTGCTGTCACACTTTTCCCCCAGGTTTCTCTGTTGCTTATCCTATTACCTCCCAAGGTAAGCTATTAGGATAAAGCTGGGCCATATGATGGCTCATTTTTAGAGATAATCTAACCCATGGTGGGTACTTGGGATACTTTGATGCAAGCTTGAAAAACAGTTTCTGTTTTCTAAATACTTACTATTTAAAATAAAACAAAACTCAAAAACAAATAAAGCATGCTTGATATTGAAATGGAGCTTACCTTAGAGCCACGTTCATTAAAGATGATTTCTACATCTAGGATTTTGCCAAACTGCTGCAGAGACAAAAATAAAAACACTTCATTATGGTCAGCTTTTTATCCACATACTTTATTCTCTTCTGACATTGGAATAGTAGTTTTTTCCTCCTTCTTTACTTATTTAAATCCTACATTTGTATTTGTTGGTAAATCCTAATACTGGTTTCTGATTTTTCCTCAGCACTGAGCTGACAGTTTCTCCTTTTTCAGTCCTTTCTCAGTGTACTCACTCAGGCATTACCCACTTCTACGTGTGGAAGCTGCTGTCCAAAGATATTCACAGTGTTACCCCATTATATACTTCTGTGGACAAGAACTGGGAATTTTCCTAACTACATCTCTAATTTTTAAAATGACTGTTTTAAGAAGTAAATCCTACTAAATAGAATGATATGCTCTTAAAGGCCACCTCCCCCCCTTTTTTCTTTATTTACACAAGCAAACCATATAGACTGTGTAAAAATTAGAAAACATAAACAAAAAGGAAAAGGGAAAACAGAAAATGAAGATAGCCTGCAATCCCACCACTGTAACATTTTAGTACATAGCCTTCCAGGCAATCCTTCATCATATACACTTCATTCACTCCTTTTTTTTTTCTTAACTTGGCAATAGATTATAAGCAATTATCTAATTTTTTTTTTTTTCTGAGTTGGAGTCTTACTCTGTTGCCCAGGCTGGAGGGCAGTGGCACACTCCCAGCCACTGAGCCTCGACCTGCTGGGTTCAAGTGATCCTTTCGCCTCAGTCTTCCAAGTAGACATCACACCCGGCTAGTTTTTTGATTTATTATAGAGAAGCGATCCTGCCAAGTTGCCCAGGCTGGTCTCGAACCTGTGGGATCAGGCAATCCTCTCACCTCAGCCTCCCAAAGTGCTGGGATTATAGGCGTGAGTCACTGTGCCCAGCCAATTATCTCATTTAATAAATATATATCTGTGTTACCATTTCTATAGACTACATGCTATCTGCCATGCTATTTTTGCAACAAACATTGTGAACATTTAAAATTACAACTCTTTTCAATCATGACTTCAGTAGTTTAACATTTGGAAAAGCAAACAAAGCTAAAGGCACAAAGCCTAAACTCTACTGTTAAGCCTAAAGTCTGTAATTTTGGGAGAAAAGGGGAAGTATATATAGGATTCAAAGCTGTAATCAATTATTGGATGAACTGAATTAAAGGTATAAACAGTAAATTTCCAGGTATCTTTTTGAGTACTGAATTCATACCTAATTATTGATTTCACTTGAATTTCATATCAGACTTGAGAAAGTGTGAAAAAAACTGAAATGAAAAGAGCAAAACAGAAATCATGCTTTTCCATTGGACTGAATCAATACTATCTTTATCAAAAGATATATTAAGAACCCTAGTTTTCTAGCTAAGACATCTGTGTTTGATTTAACAGAAAATTAGAAAAATCAAGAATAGAGGAAAATATCTTATTCTACATAGGAAGACATTTTATTTTACTTATAGCCCATCCTATAAAACTAAGATTTGTATGCTGTTTTAGGGTTTGTTTTGCTTTACATTTCCTAATGCATTCTTGTAACATCCTTCTGGAGTAATGGTTGCCTTTCCTTTTATGGTTAAGAACAATGAGGTTGAAATAAGCTATCTGTCAAGTTTACAGAGCTAATAAAATGGAGCATGGACTCTCTACTCTTTACCAATGCTACTGACCTTCCAAATGATAGATATTAATAACCATGTGGAAGAAAACAAAGCAACTAGGTATCTCTTGCAAGGAAAAAGCTATTCCTTTTGCATCTTAGGCCTTATGGGAAGACCATAATACATTTCAAGGAATCACTAATTGGGGTGTGAGGGTTCACTCATGTAATCCCAGCACTTTGGAGGCCAAAATGGGAGGATTGTTTCAGCCCAGGAGTTCAGTATCAGCCTAGAAAACATAGTGAGACCTTGACTCTACAAAAATCAGTCAGGCGTAGTGGAGAGTGCCTGTAGTCCCACATACTTGGGAGGCTGAGATGAAAGGATCACCTGAGCCCAGGAGGTGGAGGCTGTGGTGAGCCGTGATTATGCCACTGCATTCCAACCTGGGCAACAGAGTGAGACTTCGACTCAAAAAAAAAGAAAGAAAGAAATCACTAATTGGCCTACGCAGATCTTCAATGGACACTATTTTTCTGACTCAAGAGAAACACCCCTCCATTGTACTCCATTCTCAAAGACCTCCAAAGTCTAAAGATTCGACATTATTTCTGGTAATTCAATAGAGAACCTAATAACTCATGCTTCTATGTAACCTAAGTCCTTTATGCTACCCTTTATCTTTTCTGTTGCTTTCTTTTCTGTAAAGATGGAAAACAGCCGGTTACCATTTTCTGTGTAAAAGCTCTTCAAGTACTTCAAGAACATCATTAAATCTCAACTCTGGCCTTCTCGTCAGTGTGTATAATATATCCAGTAGTCAGCTACAAATGACAGAACTTTGCTTCAGTGTCTTGTCACCATAAAGTGGCCATAACCAAGACTTAAAGAAGGGCATTTGCTTTTCTAACAAAGCACCAGACAGCTATCCTAATGGAATGTAATAAAAACTATTGGTTATCTTTTGATCAAGTTACGAGTTTGGTCAAATTCAAATAAGCAACAAAACACAGGCTCAGAAAAAATTAAGACTCTCAGAAGTCATTCACCTTTCAACAATTTAAATCTTTGCTATTACACGTATTTTCTTTTTCTTTCCATGATGGTGATTTCAGGAGGAAGTAAACAGATGACGGAACATATTAGAGGCATCAAACCAATCTTTTATACCTGTTTTTACAGTTTTTTTTTTTTTTTTGAGTTGGAGTCTCTCTGTCACCCAGACTGGAGTGCAGTGGCCGCTCCCGGCCACTGCAGCCTTGACCTGCTTAGGCTCCGGTGATCCTTCTGCCTCAGCCTTCCAAGTAGCTGAAATTACAGGCATGCGCTACCATGCCCGGCTGATTTTTTGATTTATTGTAGAGATGAGGTCTCGCCAAGTTGCCCAGGCGGGTCTCGAACCCGCGGGCTCAGGCAATCCACTCACCTCCGCCTCCCAAGGCACGGGATTACAGGCTGAGCCACTGAGCCCAGCTATAGTTTTTATATATTGGTCTTGACACTGTTGAATATGAGCAAGGAAGTAAAAATAAAATACTGAGGTACTGTCTGCCTTCACAAATATTATTTGGTTTAATTCATAACACTCTGAAAGGTAGAGATTACTAGCTCTATTTTTACAGATGTGATATTCAAGTTCAAAAAGGTTACATGAATTTCCCAAGTTCACATGCAAACAGAATTTGAACCTAGGCTCTTTGATACCAAAATCCATACTCCGTTCACTTTAATGAGCCACCTCTAAATATGTATTTCCACACTGTGAATCTTCTTAGACACTACAAAGGCTGAGTACAGAGTGGCAATAATGCATCCCTGAACCTAGTCCTTTGGTCCTGTGGTTGAAGGAGATAAGAGGAAAGGCAGTATTGTGCAGGGCTTATATGGAAGGCAAAGAAAGAACTAAGAAGGTGACAGGATGAATAAGTGGAGGTCACCAAACTTATTTGCACATTAGAATCATCTGGGGATCTTGTAAAAAATACCTAAGCCCGGCATGGTGGCTCAAGTCTGTAATCCTAGCATTTTGGGAGGCTGAGGAGGGAGGACTACTTGAGCCCAGGAGTTTGAGACCAGCCTGGGCAACACAGCAAGACCCCCATTTCTTTACATTAAAAAAACAAAAACAAAACAGAGCAAAAAACATAAGCCGAAGCAACATTCCAGGTCAATTAAATCAAAACCTTTGGACATAGGCATCAATACATTTTTAGCTTCCCAGGTGATTTTCAAAGTGCAGACAAGTTTAAGATTCACTGCTCTAAAAGAATGTGTATGCTTGCTCTTTAAAGTGAAGCTAAGCATATAATTGATTAGTAAACATATCAATTATATGCTTAGTTTCACTTTAAAGAGCAAGCATACACATTGGTGGGTGAGTGGGGTGACCATCTCATCCTGCTTTTAGCACTAAAAGTCTCATGTCACTAGAAATCCCTCAGTCCCAGCAAACTGGGTCATATGGTCACTTCATATGTGTGACAACTTGCAAGGTCATGGTTAGAGTAGACTGGGTGTTAGAAAAAGGTTTCTAAAGACTGATAACAATGCCGATTTACCTCAGGATCTTTTTCAATCTACTTAAAGCTGAATCCTAAAGCACTAATGACTAATAACACATCTGGTGGATTAAATTCTATTTTAATTGTGAAATCCATAAAAGAACTTAAGAGACTTACCCCAAACATCTGCCGGAGGTCAGGGTCCCGGAAGCGGAAAGGAATATTAGAGACATGCAGCCGTTTTGGGGTAGATTTACTCTCTGAATTTTCACTACTTTGTGTCTGTGACTGCTGGCCGTCTGTCTGTGCTCCACCTTCTGTCTGCTAAGCAAAGAAATAGACAACACTGAATGAAAAATAAACACAGTTACTTCACAATAACTGTGTAAAATAATTAAAGTCCTTCCTCATAGCAATCATTCCCAAACAGTGTATTTTTAAGCAAAAATTATAGTTGTCCTTTCAAAGAAAAAAATCACCAAATATGCTATCTATGTTCCAAATGCTATAGTCTACAAACACAATTCTGGTCTTGTGAGTACTTATAGCACATTAGCAAAATGGAAAATAATGGATACAGAATACTTAAGTGACTTGTCCAAGATTACATGGAGATACATTAGGATAACTGAAGATGTAAAAATAGTTCCTTAGTCTTTATTCTTAAATATTTAGGAAAGCTTTCTATTTTTTAAAAATTCTTTTCTATTTCTGAGATCTTCCTATTTTGAAAATAGTCTGTTAGCCGGGCTCGGCGGCTCAGCCTGTAATCTCGCGCCTTTGGGAGGCTGAGGTGAATGGATTGCCTGAGCCTGCGGGTTCGAGACCCGCCTGGGCAACTTGGCGAGACCTCATCTCTACAATAAATCAAAAATTAGCCGGGCGTGGTAGTGCGCGCCTGTAGTTCCAGCTAGTCGAAGTCCAGCAGGTCGAGGCTGCGGCGGCCAGGAGCGGCCACTGCCCTCCAGTCTGGGCGACAGTAAGACTCCAACTCAAAAAAAAAAAAAAAGAGAAAAAAAAGACAAAAAGGAAGGAAGGAAGGAAGGCGGGAGGGAGGAAGGGTGGGTTTATAAAGCACTACTGTGTGCCAGGCACCAGTCTAGGTGCTTTTGTATATGTTTATCACATTAATCCTCCATTACCTTCGCATTGTATATCTTATTATAGACAAGGTAAATGAAGCTCAAGATGATTACATAACCTGCCAAGGATCACATAGTTATGAATATTAGAACTAGATTCGAAGCCGTGTTCTAGTCCAAAGCCCAAGATCTTTCTAATACACTGAGAAGTATTTAAAATACATCTGTGAACTTGTACTTTTTGGTTACATTTCCGTCACCCACTATAAACGGGTTAAGCTCATAAAATTAACCTACTTACAGTCTCCATTTTATCTCCATTCTATTTACCTTATCACTCCGCCATTTGGTGTAAGTTGCCTCAACCCTTTTTTTTGAAAAGAGGCAGCCTAAAAATAAGTTCAACTGGAAAGACCCATCTCTGCACACCAAAGTCACCTTGGAGAGAGGTAAAGAGCAAGTGTCGCCTTCTCACCTGACAGATGAAGAAGCCAAGGTTAACTGACTCGCTCAAGACATCACAGGAAAGCGAGCCAGAGCTACACACGAAAGCGTAGCCTCACCATTCTGAGGAAGCCTCCTTAGCCAAGAATTTTCAAGGAGTGGGCGAGAAGCGCCCGGAGCTCGCCTTTCTGTTTCTAATTTCTCTCTGGTTCTTGGAGAGCGTCATGTTTCTGGCACTTGCTTCAGTAAGCACACTGAGAAGGGCCCAACTGGCATTTATTTAATTACCATCAACAGATGTATCACTTTGGCTTCAATGAGGCAGCTTCTCAATGTGCTCATCAGCCCTCCTGCTTTCTGGGAGGCCCACCCAGGACCCAGCGCCCAGGGGTGGCAGGGAACGGTGCAGCTCCTGCAGTACCAGCATCCAACCGCTGCCCCCTTGCCACTGGGGGACACCATGACAAGCAGACACCATGGGGGGTGGGAGGTGGGGAATGACAGTGATGACCTTTCTCAGGGTTTCTTTGAATTCCTTCCACTTCAGTCTCTCCCTTGGTGACTCTTCTCAGATGTCAGGGCTGTTTGATCAGGTGACTCTGGGGCTTTCTTTGGAGATTTCCCCTCCATGGACCCTGGCTGGGTATTTTCCTGCTACTCTGTGAGGTCAGTATAGGCGAGGTTCCCTCATTTCTCCATCTTTCCCTGGAAACATAACTAACAGGCTTTCCTCCTCTCAGCTCACCTCTCACCCCGACGCTGCCTTCAATCCTCTTCTTACGGCAGTTTTTGAAGAAGAAAATGTTTGAAGGGCATAAGGGGAAAGGTTTACCAGAAACCACAGTAGCAGGTGAGTTAAATTAGGTAGAAAATGGTCATTAAAATTTCGTTCCTCTTTGATTTTAGAAAAAATATAAATCTAGTAATAGAGTATGGCCGTTAATGAGAAAGGGAATTTCAAAGGCCTGTGGATCTCTCAGAGAACAGGTGCTGCGTGTAGGAGCCACATTCTCTTAAAGGCCATTTTTACTTTGTATAAAAAGATTTCTTTCTTTTTTTCTTCCTTTTTTTCCCCCCAGAGAAAAAGCAGCCTGTTTAATACTATCCTGATGCTTGGAGAGGTATTTGCATTTCCAATGTGGTCAACTAGCTGCCACATTGGTGGCAGATAATGATAAGACAATCACAAGTCCTAGATTTGAGGTCAGTCCTAGTTTCAGACGTTTTGTACACCTGTCAAGCCAAGTAACTCATTTTTAAAAAATGGTCATGGAGCATGAACTTCGTTTGCTACAGGATGATTTTGAGTTGGGCATTTGGAGAAAGTTGTGGCAGAGATTTCCCTGAAATATTGTATGAAAATGGTAATTTTTTTTTTTTACAGAGCCTTAATTTGGAGGGCTAAGTCCTTTGTAGAAACTTCCAGACAACTAATTCTATGATCAGGAGGGAGAGACAGCTTAAATAGAGGTTAAAAGCATGAACTAAACTCTGCCACTCATTGGATGGGTCCTTGGACAAGTTCCTTAATCTTTCCGGGTCTCGGCTTTCTTGTAGGTAAACTGGAAATAGACTGATGAGTTATTCTGAGGATTCTTTAAAAAGGCAATTCAGGCAAATCACTTAGCATGGTGCTTGGCACCTAATAAGTGCTCAGTAAATGTTAGGTAATTTAAAAATATATACACGCACATAGTCTTAATTGTGTTCCCCCAAAGCAGAGCCCAAGGTAAGGACTTGGACACAGGTAGTCTATTTGGGGGGTGATTCTGGAAAGTAGGAGGAAGGGACAAGTCATGGCTGCAGGCCACAGGGACTCAATGCCACCAGGCAGCCTAGGGAAGGTCCCAGGACTGTCCACCAGGAGCTGGAGCATCTCTGTGTGTGTTTACACACACACTGGATGAATAAGACAGGATCCCAGCTCGATATTTTAAAATATAACCTAGTCCCCAGGCCAAGCAAGTCAGCTCAATTATTTGTTGTGAAAAGTGAACCGGGCTTGGTGGCTCAGCCTGTAATCCCAGCACTTTGGGAGGCTGAGGCGAGTGGATTGCCTGAGCCCGCGGGCAACTTGGAGAGACCTTGTCTCTACAATAAATCAAAAAAATTAGCCGGGCGTGGTAGTACACACCTGTAGTTCCAGCTACTTGGAAGGCTGAGGCGGAAGGATCGCCAGAGCCCAGCAGGTCGAGGCTGCGGTGGCTGTGAGTGTGCCACTGCACTCCAGTCTGGGCAACAGAGTGAGACTCCAACTCAAAAAAAAAAGAAAAGTGAACTCTAAGGCACGACCTATCAAGAGGTGCAGAAAAGCACAGTATTTTAATTTTTGAAAAAGGCTCTGCAAAAGAGCTGGGTGACATTGATCATGCTCTTTAACCCCTTTCTGTTTTGATATTCTGTATAATGGAGAATGATAACAATATACTACTTACCAGTGACAATTAAACACACTGGCAGTTAACATAGTTCCTGGACATAGCATTCTGTGGTTGTTATTATCATTATTGTTCTTACTGTGTGCATAACTGAGACAGTAGAAAACGATTGTCTGGGGGTTTCAAGGAATGTCGCCAGCTTGGCTTAAGATAAGCGGCCATACACCCCTAATTGGCACAATGGGGACCTGAGGTTCTGAGTGACTACTTGCCTTGGACTTCTCAGCACATCTTGGCAAAGGTTTGGGAGTTAAATCTGAGGGGCCATGAAGTCTGGTTACAAAGCTGGCAGGTGGTGAGACTTGCTGGCCAGTCTCTTACAGAATCCATTATCGATCTGGATGTGGTTCCATCTCTATGAGGCCTTCCTAATGCCAAGCTGACTCTGTCTTTCCTCTCCAAACATGGGCTGCAATGGCCTTTCTCTTGGCAGAGGATCCTCTCCTGTTTTGTGGGGGTCTAAACCCTACACCTCCCTTCCTCAGGCTATTTTGTCATTGCTGGAGTTCTGGCACCAAGGCCAGAGACAGCCCTGCAACACACAGCTCTGTCCTTGTCATGGACTCATGATTCAAACTACATCAAAGGACCAAGAAATTATTAAGAGATACAGCATCTTGCAAGTAAAACTGACATTTCCAGTTAGACCACAATTTTAAATTATCCACAAAGACCCCATTCTTTTGCCAGAAACATTAGGCTGATTTCTGACCTATTTCTTGATGGTGCCATGGTCAAGGTGAAAATGTAGACTTTGGGAGCAGAATTTGACCCATCTTGTATTTGAAAGTCTGGGGTCATGGCTTCGAGGCTTGGGTGACTTCACCCGGAGCCTCATCCCTGTCCCTCACTCCATATTTGTCCCAGCACTAGAAAGATACAAGGAACATTTGCCTTTTTAATGTCCCACTGTTGTCCAGCTGGTTCATACCTTGGCAAAGATCCCTCCATCCCCTGAAGAGGTACAACATTGTCGTGGGAGCATATTAGAGAGGCAGTGTCTTTAACTAAAGTACCCATACCCTGGTGATGTGGTGGCACAGACAGAGCAGTGGGCTGATGCAGAGCCCGCATGTGGACCTAACCCTGCTGGAGCCTCATGAGTTGCAACCTTGGGTAAGTCGCTTCATTAAGCCTCCTTTGTTAGACCAGAACCCTGAACTAGAACATCATTCTGGCTCTCTCAGCTCAATAACTCGAAAAACAACAGATCCTGGAGAGGATGCAGGAAAAAAGGAATACTTCTGCACTGTTGGTGGGAGTGTAAACTAATACAAGCTCTGTGGAAAACAGTTTGGCGTTTCCTAAAAGATCTAAGAATTGACCTTCCATATGACCCCGCAATCCCCCCACTGGGAATATACCCGGGGGAACTGAAATCACTCACACAATGGAATCACACAATGGAATATTATACAGCCATAAAGAAGGACACATATATGGACTTTGCAGCAAATTGGATGGATTTGGAGTCTATCATACTCAGTGATTTATCACAGAAACAAAGATCTGAGGTCCATATGTTCTCACTCATAAGGTGACCTTGAACAATTGTAATGCTATAAGAAAGCGATTGGCAGTGGTGGAAAACTGTTGGGGGGTGGGGAGGACTGGCAGTTGAGGGAAACTGCTAGGGGAGGGAGGGGCAAACCTCATCAACAAGGGTACCTGCATGATCAGTGTTTGTATACTTAACCCTGAATTGTACTCCACATCTTTATAATAAATAAATAAATTTTAAAAAATAAAAAAATAAAGAAAAAGATACCTGCACACACATATTTACTGCAGCACTGTTCACAATAGCAAAAACATGGAACTAACAGTGCTGCCCATCGGAAGAGGACTAGATTAAAAAAAATGTGACGCATATACACAATGGAATATTACGCAGCCAAAAAGAAGGACAAAATTATGAACTTCACAGTAACTTGGATAGACTTAGAGTCTATAATACTGAGTGATCTATCACAGAAACAAAGAACTGAGTATCACATGTTCTCAGTCATAAGTGGACCTTGAGCAATTATCGTAACACTATGAGAAAAGGAATAGGAAATTGCCAGTGGCAGGTGGTGGAGGGTTGGATTGGCAGTAGTGGGATTCTGCTGGAGGAGGGGGGCACACCTCATCAACAAGGGTACCTGCATAATGACCATTTGTATAGTCAACCCTGAATTGTACCCCATATCTTTACAATAAAAAATAAAAAAAAAAAAAAACACTTGTCTTCAAAACACTGGTCCTCAACAAGGAAGTCCTTTTACTGCTGTACCTTCCCCCTTCCCCAATACTCAGTTTGGGTAGAAGTGTGGTCACCCATCCAGTTAGGCCAAGGAAACTGGGTCACATCTTGTGTATCAGGTGACACCTCCAGAGGACCCAACCTAATGGTGATGATAATAGCTACTGTTGACAGAATAATTACCATATGCCAGGTGCTGTGCTGAGCACTTTATGTACGCCATATTATTTAATCTTCACAAGAACCATTTTATAGGGCAGGACATGCAGGCTCAGGGAGGTGAAAGATACCATCCCAGGAAAGCAACGTTGGATTCAAACCAGAATCTGACTCCAAAACTCCCATTCCAGTCTCACCTGAAACATGACTCTTTCTTTCTCAGCACTGATTTTTCCCCTCATCTCTTTCCTGAGTCTGAAGTGCGGTCCTAGACTGGATGGGGAAGAGGGATCTTGTTCATCACCATTCTTTTATCCACTCTGCTGGGAACTCGGTTTCCCCACCCACTGGGCTTGGCATCTTGTGATCTTATACCGCTATTCAGAGACCTCTCAGGCCCACACAGGTGGACATCTCAAAATTGCCATCATTTGTGTGAGTAGGGGTGTGTGTGTGTGTGTGTGTGTGTGTGTGTGTGTGTGTGTGTGTGTAGAAACTCAGATTGGAGTGTAGGGGACCCAGGTCTAGAGCTTAGCTCAGCAATTTTTATTTTTATTTTTGAGTCAGGGTCTCACTCTTTTGCCCAGGCTGGAGTGACCTCCGGGATTCGGGTGATCCTTCCACCTTGGCCTCCTGAGTAGCCGGCACTACAGATGTGTGCCACCACGCCTGGCTAATTTTTAAATTTTTTGTAGAGATGAGATCTCGCTACGTTGCCCAGGCGGGTCTGGAACTCTTGGGCTCCTGCCTTGGCCTCCCAAAGTGTTGGGGTTATAGGCATGAGCCACCGCACCCAGCTCCAGCTCAGTAGTTTTTAATTCTCTGATGACAGTGAGATTCAGGAATTCTTTCTTGGCTGAGAAAGGTCAGAGCCTTTCTCTCTTGTGCTCCCTCGATTCCAGAGGCTGCAGCCTCGACTGATCATCATTCCCCCTTAATCCCCACCTCACTTGGAGAGAAGCTACGTCCTCAAGGTTCAGTGAACTGAAGGACAGAGAGAAAATGTACGATCTCACAGGGATGTGTAGTTTTTGACTCCACACCTCTCCTGACCCTGCTGAATCTGAGTGGTGTCACGGAGCCTGCAGACATACACCCTCTAAATCAGATACCCCCCACAGGGCCACCTACCCATGTGCTTACTCGAGCTGCTGCTAATGAAAAGAAGTCATGCATAAGTCATGTGGGGCGAGTTTCAGGATGGCTGGAGAAGGGAATTCATCTGCACGGCTCCCGGCTCTGTGAATGACAGGACTCAGCTCCTGTCCCACCGCGGGCTTGTGTGTCCTCCCGAGACCCAGCCTCTCAGCCATTGGACTTCTGGGCTCAGAGCCCAGCAGGGTTTCACACTTTCTTTGAAGCTAAATACTAAGGACAAATCTGACTTTCACGTAAGGCAAGAAATTGTTCTATTCAAAATTGTCTTCAAGGCTAAAGGCAATTCACAAAATACCAAGAAACAGCAAGCACCAAGGCTTTCAGTAAAGGAGGGAAGGCCAAGAAAGACAGGCAGGTGGGGGGTGTGGGGAGTTGAGGCCAGCTTCGAGGAGCTGCTTTCATCATAATGACCATGTTCACAATTGATGCCAATCACAATCCCAAAAGAAACAATCCCAAATGCCGTGATCCTGAAAACTGAAATTCCTACAGACCAAAATCCCTGAAGTCTAAAATCCCCCAAAAATCACAAGCCCAAAAGATGACAATCCCAAATGTCAAAATCCTGAAAACCCAAATCTGGGGAAAGAATTAGTACATCTCTGGTTGTACACAGAATAGTTGCATTATGTTAGGTGGGACTAATGCCTTGTTATTGTCTTCACTTGGAAATTAAATATGGTCTAAGAAGCCGCGTATGAGTGCCAAGTTGACAAGGGATGGACTTGTGAACTTAATTTTAGAGATCAACTTGACTGGATTAAGGAATACCTAGAAATCCGGTACTCATTTGGGTGTGTCTGTGTGAGTCAGTGGACTAGATGGGGACAATCTATCCTCAGTGTCGGTGGGTACCATCTAATCAGGGCCTAGAGAAAGTAAATACAAAGGGCGAATTGTTCTCTCTCTGAGAGCTGGGTCAGACTTTTCTTATGCTACCTTGGACATCAGAACTCCAGAATCACCAGCTTTGAACTCCAGGACTAACTCCAGTGACCCACCGGGTTCTGAGACTTTCAGCTTCAGACTGAGAGTTACACCAATTACTTACCTAGTTCGGAGGACTTGGATTGAATCATGCTACTAGCATCCCAGGGTCTCCTAGCTCGCAGACAGGCTGTCATGGGACTTTTCAGAAACCACACTTGTGTGAGCCAATTTCCCTAATAAGTCCCCTCTCATATATCTATATACATATTCTATTGATTCTGTCTCTCTGGAGAATCCTAAGATTTGGTATTGAGGAAACCAAATATCATTTCTTCTTACTGTATTTCTTACAACACAGTGGAAGAGAGCTATGAAATTGTTCCCTCACAAAAAGGCTGTGATAAGTTAAGTATACGAGGCTACTTAATGGTGAAAGATACAAATTTAAAAGCTAGTATTGTTGATGCTGTGAAAGCAGAAAATTGCTTATTTGCAATGGCCCAGCAATAACCAGACTTTCAAGTGGGCAGTATATACCCACAAAATTTGTAGACCACAACCACTCTCCAAATACAAGCGCAGCAAGTATTTCAAAGTCATGGAGGAAGGAAAAACACGGGTGAAAATACAAGAAATCTCTCCTGTCAAATTATTTGATCATGCATGACTTCTGCCCCTTCACACATAGCACCAATTTTCTGTGCTATGATTTTCTTATCTTCATGTCATTTCCAATACTAGATGTGTAAATTGTGTAAAGACTTTTAGAGAGTTCTAATTTGTTTTGTGCATTTTTTGCAAATCTGACTCCATGAACGTGCATTATCACAATGTTGACTTGGTGTGTAAACATTGCGTGTGTATGCATAAGAAACATTGAAACTTTCTTCATAATTGAAGAAATGTCCTTTTTGTACACCTGCTTTTGTGAAATGTATAATTTCTCGAGATCTTGGCTATGGTGAGTGCATATGCGGAGGTGACTCGTTTTTGATTTATCTCCTCCAAAGACGGCAGTTGTCTGTCACAGACAACTGCACAGCATTTCAGATGACCACAGTTATAAAGCTGGGTGCACACAATTACCAACCATAGTAATATGCATGTATACCTTCTGCTTTTTTACCTATTTATTTATAAATACGGTTTATCTGCCTGTAATTATTATACCCATATGACTATTATTAGTACACCTGTGTTTATGCTTGCAGAAATGTTGTTATTAAGGCCTATTTTATTGTGTTACGGGGCCGATGAAGTGTTCTGTTTTTATATGTTTCTCAATAAATCCTCTTTTTAAAAAATGCAAATAAACGTTTTAAAACATTTTAAAACTATTTTTTTCCAGGATTATACTTTTGGGATTTTCATCTTTCTGGATTTCTCATGGCCTAAACTCATGGAGGAGATGGGAAAATGAGGGAGGATGGTGACATGGAGGCTCTGATTAGTGAAGAAAATGTGACTGTGGAGAAGGGAAGATGGTAGGGTATGTGGTGCAGCCTATGGGTCATGCTGCTGGCCCAGGTGGGGTGATAGGATACAGGAAGTGGACCCCAGCATATTTCTGCTTCCACAGCATACACCTGAGCAAGGAACATTTAGCTTGGGATAATTTGAAGACAGCCTGGGGCGGTGCAGGAATAGAGAGGTCTGGTATTAGACGACCTAACATCTAGTCTCAATTTTTGACACTAAATATGATGACTTTGCAAAAGTTATACAATGGGTTGAGTGGGGAGTACTCCAGAAAGAAATGTCTACATCATAATGCCTCATATGTACATATTACCTTATATGGCAAAAGAGTGATTATTATTATTATTGTTTTTATCTTGAATAGGGTCTCACTTTGTTGCCCAGGCTGGAATACAGTGGCATGATCACAATGATCACAGCTCACAGCAGCCTCAACCTCCTGGTCTCAGGCAGTCCTTCTGCCTCAGCCTCCCAAATAGCTGGGACTACAGATGTGTGCCATCACAGTTGGCTCATTTTTTAAAAAATTATTTTTGTAGAGACGAATTTTCACTATGTTGCCCAGGCTGGTCTTGAACTCCTGGGCTTAAGCAATCTGCCTTCCTCAGCCTCCCAAAGTGTTGAAATTACAGGTGTGAACTATTGCGCCTGGTCAAAAGTGAATATTATTTTATATGACTAAAGGCATGATTAAATTAAGGACCTTGGGAAGAGAAACTTGTCTTGGATGATTGGATGATCCAGGTGGGCCCTGAAGGCAATCACATATGTCTTATAAGATAGACACACAGAGAGAAGGAGGCAGTATGACCATGCAGGCAGAGATTACAGTGATGGAGTTGTACGTCAAGGAATGCATAGAACCATCAGAAGTTGGAAGAGGCAGAATTCCTCCCTGGAGTTTTGGAGGAAACATGTCCCTGCTGACACCTTGATTTTGGACTTCTGGCCTTCAGAACTGTGAGAGAAGACATTTCTGTGGCTTTAAGCTGCTCAGTTTGCAGTAACTTCTTAGGGCCACAGGGAATGAACACAGGTTGGTTCCCCTTTCTGGCCTCAGTTTCCTTGACTATAAAATAAGAAGGTTTAACTTCACAGTTTTGACATTTTCCCTATCATTCCCTGAGTTGCAGACCCCACCATGGGAGGACAGGTCTCCATTCTTCAGGTAGACCCCCTTCCCATGCCATTTCGTGTCTGCTTCCCTTTGGAGAACAGAGCTGGTCGGGTCAAGATGACTTTGCTAAGAGTAAAATACTTCACAGACAGTTAATTTTTCTCCTTATTGTTAATTGCTAGAAAAAATATTCCATCTTACCCCAGGGAAGCCATCCAAATAACTCAGACCTCTCTGTGGGTTTCAAAGAAACCTTTCAGTATCTACTTTCTAATTTCCCCAAACAGTCCCTGCAGGTTGAGGGATCGTGGTGAGGGAAATTCCGTCAGTTTTGCTTTGGGGCTAATGGGTAAATGCAGGACAGAGGTAATCGGCTCACCTCATCACAGCCACCAGCTCTGGCCCTTGCTGCCGCTCAATCACGAGCACACAGCTAACCAAATCACTGCTCAGGGCTCAGGGCCTCCCAGTTATGTGACTCGGGAGTCTCATTTGCAATCACCATTAACCAGAAAAGCCGCACGCCTGTTCTGCTCCCAGAGTCAAGTGTCATGCAATATTCACAGAAACCCAAGGGCTGGAAAAGGCGGCCAAGCCTTTAGACTAAAGCTTGCAGAGTGAACGCTCCCAGCTTGGAGGGATGTCCCTTACCCTTTTCCCAGACCCTCTGAGGTGCAAATGAGTAGTGAAATGGCTCAAGCCTGGACAAGGAAAGAGGCCAGGAAATGCTCAGAAGGCTGGGAGGGGTCCCTCCGAGGGGCTGTGTTGATAAGTAACCCACATACCTGCTATTAAGCAATCCCATCGAAGACTTTAACTGCTTTAAAGTAGATATGCATGCGGAACACTCCAAAGGCCACCTCTAAATCTCTAAAGACAATGCTCAGGTCTTTAGCTCTTATTCAGCTGCCTGCAGTGCTGTGTGAAACAGAGTTAGCAAAGCCCCAGGGTGGCATGGGATTTCCAGAGATTATCCCATAAATGGTAGAGGCGGCCACACATCACACAGCTCTGCTTTCATGATCCCTCTCCTCCTTCTCCTCCTCCTTTTCCACACAGCTCCCTCCACCATCCCCACCACCACTCAACACACATTCATCCTCACAGACTGGCAGGCATGTGAATGCATCAAGAAATGGTACTGAAAGGCCCCAGTTGTAGATTTTGTATCTGTCAGGCACTTAAGTGAAAGCCATCATTGTCCCATATGCCTCTCTCTCTCTCTCTCAGTGTGTGTGTGTGTGTGTGTGTGTGTGTGTGTTTCTGTTGTAACCCAAGGAGCGGTGAGGACACTTATGCCCCCAGGTCCAGATGCAGAGGAGGGCACTGATTGTAGGTATCAGAGAAGGCATTTCTGAAGTTTGCCATTTTGCTAGTCTTTGAGATACTTGTTTCTTAAAGGCTGCGGTTGGGAGGAGGAAGTTGCTCAGCCAGCCTTGGCTCAGCTCTGTCTGCTTGGGAAGTGCTGAGGACTGACCCTGAAGGGCTCTAGCCAGCAAGCACTACAGACCCTTTCCTGGGGAAATCTGGGCACAAGGACTGGCCACCTCACCCCTCAAAAGGCATCTCCGCAGTCAGGGCAAAAGAAGGCAAGGCTGCCCGGGGAAGGGCATGACAGAAGCAGCGAGTGCCAGTGGGAGAGGAGCCAGGAGAGAAAGGCTTTCTTGGTTTGGAAACAAGCAAAGGACAGGAGGGAGAAAGGAGTGCTGAATCAGGACCAGGCACGGGCATCCTCTTGAGCGCCAGACTGAAGCCTGCTCACCATAATTTCAATAACCTCTGTGAATGAAGAAGCATAGGGCCGCCGGCCAAGAAAACTGGCTCCTTGGTGGTCACTTTTCATTAGATGGGAAGAAGTAGGGTCCCCTTTGTATCCCTTATCTATGCAAGGAGCCACCTCTACAGGCAGAGACAGAGAGACACAGGGAAACCCAGAGTTAGCCCTTCACTTCCTGGTACACACTCAAAGCTGGGGTCTCTCACTTTCAAGGCCAGCTATTCTAAAAGTCTCTTTTAATCAGGGGGGCTTAAAGGATGTAATGGCTTTAACCAGGACATCTGCAGTTCCTGGGAAGACTCTGCCATCCATTTAGAAGGAAAGACATCAGCTTGCTTGAAGGAATCCCAGGTTACTGGGTAATCACCATAATAGGTTGAAAATGAAAGTGACCTATAGAAGCATGGTAAATACACAATTTTCTTTGCTCTGTAAGTGAATTTTGATTATAACTCAGCGCTTGCCTCCAGTCCTGAAATGCTATTAGTTAGAATTCTCTGGAAAGCCCAGGAAAGGATGAAGTGCAAAAATGTTTCCACAAAGAAAAACACAGGCTTCCCAGCCCTCTTTGTAGCTATACACAACCCAGAAAATTGAAAGCAAGGTTGCAGTCTCTCTGTCCTTGGTCACCAATTCATGTACCAGCCTGTCATACACAGTGCGGGAAAGCACCACAGATCAATAGCTATTCTGGGTTAACATTGCCACAGTTTTATTTTTTTCTTTAAAAAGAGGAAGAGCTTTCCCCCTACATAGATCACAGTTTATTACGTCCAAAGCATATTTCTGTGGTCTATTTATGTAAATTAGTGTTTAGAGGAGAACTTTCTTCCTAGGGTTTCATGCACTTTTTAATATCAGCAACGGGGGCAGTGATGCTTCTAAAGTTATTCCTTTCAAACCTCTGCAAATGGTGATTAGCTCTCTGGTTTGAGAAGTGGGTAATACTTACCTAATAGGCCACCTGGACCCTGGGGGTCTCTCCCTACTGAAACA
Organism: Tarsius wallacei; assembly: GCA_963574415.1. Classification (NCBI taxonomy): domain Eukaryota; kingdom Metazoa; phylum Chordata; class Mammalia; order Primates; family Tarsiidae; genus Tarsius; species Tarsius wallacei. Next base: position 38,306 of record CAUYQG010245475.1, read on the forward strand.
GGGTGTCCACACCCTGGGGGCATTAGCAGCACTCAACTTGCTCTGCTTACCTGTGATGAGCCTCCTCTGAGCAAAATCTCTAAGTGTTTATTACAGAAAATGAAAAGCCAAATGAGAATGTATATGGAGAAGTGAGCCATGGCCTCTCAAAGCCTATGGTGCCTATTTTTATGTGATTGCTTATATGATTTCTAAGTTGCCTGAAGGCTTTAAGTGACAACTTTTGAAGTTGCTATAGGAACTCTACGAATTATATACAACAACACCCCCCCTTTTTTTAGAGGAGAGTATTATAAAGCACATTCACCTCCAGTATCTCTTTTCAGCCTCAAAAGCTATAGAGGAAAGATGCTCATAAGCCTATTTGAAGGCAAGGAAGGGAAGGCTCTGAGAGGTGGAGTCATTCAAGGTCACACAGCTGTTGAGCCAGAGCTGACTCGAGGCCTTCAACCCTAACTCGGGACTCCTGAAAAAATATACACAGATGGTTTCCCCTCCATCCATACCAAGACCTTAATGCCCCTCGCTTCCCCATCATCAGCTGCAGTGAACCATATAAATTCAAACTTCAGAAATGCTAAGTCTCATAAGCGATTTTTAAAGGTATTAAAATGCAAAACAGAAGTAAACAAAATTTCTCGCCACGGGGAACTAACTAATGCAAAGTGACAAAATAATGGGAGTTTGAATGCGGTCTCAAAAGTGGCCATAAAATGGAATTCAGAATTCTATTTTAATATGTATACTGTACACTTGCTTTGCCAAGGATGACTGGTAGTGAATTCTCACTTATAAAACTTAGTCATAATAGAAAAAAGAAATAGTGGAATGAGAGGAAAGAGTGAGACGGCGAGAGCGGGTGTGAACGTTTGCGTGAGATGGTGTTTGTCACAGTTTCGGAACCACAGAAAATTAGATCCTAGGTTGAGTGCACCACGGGGGTCCCAGGACAGTTCATTGCCCCTCCACCAGGACTGACCTTGGCATATGGCCCCAGCGGTCCTTCCTAGGGGCTTCCAGGAATTTGTGGGGGTGGCACCCATCAGCGCTGACCTGCTTTACAAAGGGATGGGCAACAGTGGTCCGAAAGACAGATCTGTCCTCACAGAGACTGTCCGGCACTGGCGCTGCAGACATGGCCCTTTCTCTGACGCTCAGTCCTGCCTACAGAGGAGGATAGGAAAGAAACTCCCAAGGGATCCACCTTGCAGGTTAGAAGCAAAGTGGCTCAGAATGTCACATTTGGGGAGTTCAGCTGTGCCTCCCCCTAACCCACTGCCTCCCCCTCTTCCCCACCCACCCCAGCCAGTGTGGCTCTTCATTCTTTTTCCCATCAATCTTGGCTGTTGCGGCCCTTCCGGACCACATATCTTGGCTGTTCTCTTAAAGGGCATTGACCTGGAGGCACAGATGCGGAGGCAGCCTGCCGGGCAGCAAGGCAGCCACAAGCAACTCAGCGCCCGGTTGCCTGCGGAGCGCCAGGCAGCAGCAGCAGCAGCAGCTCTGAGCTGGGTTTCATTATTACACAATTGAAGCAAATCCCTGCTCCTCCTGTGCTCAGTGGAAGGAGCGCATCTAGCCAGCAGGAAGGAAATAAGCCAAACTCCTTCCGACACCACACACACTCTCTCTCAGAGTCTGAGGACAAGGGCAAACACTTTGCAGAAAGAAACCCCTCGCCAACTACCAGGTCCCTCTTTGGGGGCTTCTCAGCCCCAACGGTCATCAGAAAGGTTTTCAAAATCCTCGTGCTTGGCTACCTTTCCCAACACATGGGACAGACACCAATCTGGGTAACTTTTCAAATCGTGTCTTCTGAACACTTGCCCACAGATATTTGCTGCCCTCCACCACCCTCACTGCTGCACCCCCTTAAAAGGCACTTTTAGGATGATAGCTGGGGAAAAGACATCAGACCATCCCTCCACTTTTTCTGGCCACTCATGAAAACAACAGTTACTAATAGCAGCAAGCCTCCCAGAGAGGGGGAGTGAGCCGAGGCAAACATCTCCAGTTGCAAACACCATCCCACCACCACCTAGGCACACGCCCGAGGGTCCCTGACACCTCCCGAGAAAGGAGTCGAACCCGAGCCGCGGAACACAAAATGATAGACAGAGCGACTCACCTTTAGGTTGTGCGTGGGATTGACAACACAGACAAGTTGCCCAGCAGTGGAGAAAACCCGTTTAGCCTTGTAGTGCTGAAACCGGAGATGAATGAGATCTAACACAGCCCCAAAGCACTGGGTAAAGAAAAGCATCACAACTTTTGGTGGGGGGGTTGTTGGCCCGGGAAGGCAGCGAGGAAGCTGTAAGTCCTTGGGCTCTGGAAGGCGCGCAGCCTCTGAGACACCCCGCTCCAGCCCGGCTTAGCGTGCCTTCATATTCATCATCAAAATAAGACGGTTAGAATCTTGCAGCAGTGAGGCGGCCAATCAAAAGGACAGAAATGTTATCCTTGAGGTGCAGAGACAGCCAATAACAAATGCCTCCCCCACCGAAACTCCCTGATGAATTGAGCCTGGCGGAGAATGTATTATTGAACATTACCATAGATCAGCACATTGCATTTATCTTGTGATTACAGCCAACCATACATAATGCTGGGGAGATAGGCTGACAAAATTGATTGCTTAATGTGTCTCCATTTATTAATTGACTTAATTTAACATGAGAGGCTTTCTTAATGCCCTGGCAAAAACGTAAAGCGTTTAAACCGCCAAATAGTAAAAAACACCCCGCTCCAAAGTAGGCAGATGGATAACGCAGATCGTGGCTCGACTCACCAGAGCGGCTTGGGAGAAAATCAAATATCACGAGACTCTGATTCCAGATAAGGATTTGGCAGCAGCAAAAATGTGTATCTTTCAATCTTGCATTCTGACTCTCCGCAATTTGGATTACAGCCCCTTGATAAATCTTACCATTCTTTATCAAAGAAAAGAACCCATGAAAAAATGCATTTGGACTTGAGGGAAAAAAAAACACATATATATGTGTGTGTGTATATATGTTATATATATTTTCCCCCAAAATACAGTAATTACTGAAGTCTGAAAGTATTAAAAGGAAAAAAAATGCACAGAGTATGCTTCTAAAAATAATAAAATCCCTGATGCATGAATGCACATACAAAGAAAAACCTATACTCAGGAAAGTGGCTTGTAAATCAGCAAAATAATTACAGATGCAGAGAACCTTTGCTTGTCATTCATTTGCATATTGGCGGGCAGCAAATTGCTAATTAACCACTAGATTGTTAAAGACATTAAAATAGAGATTGAAAATGCACATACCACACCATTTACTTGTTTCTGCAAATGCTAGCAGCACATTTCTGTGCTGGTGCAGGCAGAGGGCATTCCAGTCCTCAGATTGCAAACCCGCCCTCCCTCCCCAGAATGGGGCTGGTGGGGGGTGCCTAGGCCACCCACTGGTTCTTGAAAAAAAGGCTTCTAAGGAGTACATGAAGGGTTTTAGGGTTTTCTGGGGACAAGTTCTAATGGCTTAATCTTTGTGACTAAAGCAGGAGCATTGTGTTGTGTGTATCTGTGTGTTCCCTCTTCTTTGGCTATTTCTCCACTGAGAAGTCAGTCCAGATTTGATGCTACCTGGAGCAAGATCAGCCTCCCGTGAAAAGTGCACCCACCGAGTGTGAGCCCGTTACTCCTTCCCGCATGGTTTTCGCTCTGCTCTGGCTACAGTGCTTGGGTTGTAATATATGCAAAGCATACACACATGCACATCCGGGATGCCCAAGTCTGTGACCTGGTCAGGCAATTAAACTAACAACAAAACAAAATACAGGGAGAAAAAAAAAAACCCACGCAGGTTTTGAACACCAGAAAGTTGCCCAGGTTGTTCATTTTAACTTGAATTTAAAACCAAACCAGTGTTTTAAGGGACAAGATGAAACACTTTGCACTTTCTAAAATAATTGCACTGGCACAAAAACTAGAAGATGACAACAGTTGATTAGAACTTCATCAATGTGATGTCGACTCATGACATGGCTTGTAAAAAGGGGTTGCTGGCCCACAATAGTAGAATCTGCTTTCTTTTTTTTGTTTTTGAGTTAGAGTCTCACTCTGTTGCCCAGACTGGAGTGCAGTGGCCGCTCCCGGCCACCGCAGCCTCGACCTGCTGGGCTCCAGCGATCCTTCGGCCTCAGCCTTCCAAGTAGCTGGAACTACGGGCACGTGCTACCACACCCGGCTAATTTTTTGATTTATTGTAGAGATGAGGTCTCACCAAGTTGCCCAGGCAGGTCTCGAACCCGTGGGCTCAGGCAATCCACTCACCTCAGCCTCCCAAGGCACGGGATTACAGGCTGAGCCACC
>CAUYQG010245483.1:0-10140 GCA_963574415.1 Tarsius wallacei
TAGCATGATGGGAGATTGTTTATAACAGTAGCTCACAATCTCTTCCCATTGTAAGGTACTTGAAAGCTATAATGTACACTTATTTGTAACAGTGCCAAGAATTTTCCTTTCTAAAAGATATACTATGGCAGGGGTGAGGGGAGAGAAAGGAGGAGGGCAGTGGTGAACATATAGACTGACAACTGGTTCATAGGAACATCGTTATACTGCTATTTTGAAGGCAGTAATGCTTAGGAAAGTTCATATTAGCAAAACTAATTTAGGAATCCTCATCATTACCTACACTGGACAAGGAAAGCCTCCTTTGAGAAGAGGCATATGTTTTAAAAAAAAATTTATTTGTCCATCATTTACTTTGCCAAACACTAGAGAATAGTTCTGTCAATATCTCTGTTATAACTTCTTTTTTTTTGAGTTGGAGTCTCACTCTGTCACCCAGACTGGAGTGCAGTGGCACACTCACAGCCACCCAAGCATCGATCTGCTAGGCTCAGGAGATACTTCCAAGTAACCAGAACTACAGGCACATGCTACAAAGACCAGCTAACTTTTGATTCATTGTAGAGATGAAGCCTCGCCATATAACTTCTAAATCTAATCATAGATGATGCATGGATGGAGTTGATATTATGAGATACAGTCATTACTACTTAAAATTTTAATAAAATAACATTGTTTCCAGATCTTAGATTTGTGTCTGAGTGATTCTCTGACAGATTTGTTCATGCTTATACCTTACTATTTGAAAAATAGTGTAACTGTTCAAAACATGTTGATCAAGTAACTTTATTTTTTACTTTAGTTTTCTTATATATAAAATATGTGAGGGATTGGGACAAAGTGTCTTAAGATTCATTTTAGCTTGAAAGTACTAGGATTGTGCTTCTGAAAAAGGTGAATTTGCCAATTATTGGGTTTAATTGGAAGATAGCCAAGAAATCTGTGCTTGTACTGTGTGAAGATCCTGGGAATAGGTCTACCAGAAGACCCTGAAAGTCCTTGGCTCTATGTATATGTGGTAGTTGATAGAAGGACATCATCATCCCAGAAATTTATCAAATCCCAGAGTTTGTTTCAGTTTTTCAGATGCTGAGGGCCCTTGACAATGGAAAGATCCTTTCTAAAAACAACGGAATTAGCAAGGATGGCAACTTTCCTAATGTAAACTGTAGAAATGTCATAGTCTGTTTTTCCAGAAATGGTGTTTTCCACTCTGTTTTCCATTCCAACTTTATTATGTGTGGTAATGTTCCTCATAAATGTTTCTCTGATCTGTTCTTATTTTTTGAGCAGCTTAGTGCTTCCTTTCATTTATTCATTCAGCTAATAGTTATTGAGCAATTATTATGTGCCAGGTCCTGTTGCAAGTGCTGGGAATTCAGCAGTAAGCAAAACAGACAAGACCTCCTATCCTAATGGAGTTTATATTCTTGGGAATAAATAGAAATAAATATTTGTCACATTAGTGATAAATGTTATGGGGAAATATAAGGCAGGGGAGGAAGAAGTTAAAGGGAGTGTTTTGGGGTAATTGCAGATTTAAATAGAGTCACCAGGTGAAGTTCCTACTGAGTTCAGGTGTCATGAACAAAGACTTGAAGAAGGTGAGGGAGCATGTATGTGGACATCTGGGGGAAGAACATCGTAGGCAGAGGGAACAAGCATAACTGGCATGGAGGAGGCAGAATGGGGGGGCGGTAATGGGAAGCCACTGGATAACTTTGAGCAGAGGTGTGAAACAGTCTGACATATCTTTAAAAGATTTGGGCTAGGCTGGGTGCTTTGGCTCAGCCTATAATCCCAGCACTTTGGAAGGCCGAGGCGAGAGGATTGCCTGAGCCCAGGGGTTCAAGACCAGCCTGGGCAACTTGGCGAGACCTCTTCTCTACAACAAATCAAAAAATCAGCCAGGTGTGGTAGCACATGCCTGTGGTTCCAGCTACTTGGAAGGCTGAGGCAGAAGGATCGCTGGAGTCCAGCTTGTCAAGGCTGTGGTGAGACTCCAACTCAAAAAAAAAAAAAAGTTCAGGCTATGTTTTGAGACTAGACCATAGTGGGCAAGTGTAGATGCAGGGAGACTACTTAGGAGATCAATGCAATAATCTTGGTGAGACATTATATATCTGGTAGAGGTGGCGAGATTTGACTGGATCTTGGATACACTTTGAAGATAGGACCAACAAGATTTTCTTACTGGGATGTGGGGGTACATATGAGAGAGGAGTCAAGGTTAGCACCAAGATTTTGAACCTAGGCAAAAGTCTACAGGAGTTCAGAGAAGAGGAAATAATAAGAATGGGATTTGACATGTCTATTAGACATCTGTTTGGAAGTTGTGAGTGAAATCAGTGCATGGTTAGGCTGACTGTATAAACTTGAGAGTTGTCATTATTTTCCTCTACTTTTTAATCCCTTTGACTAGAATAAACTTTGGTTTAGTAAGAGTTTTGAGGTACTTGTATATATCCTTATGCTTTGAAGGAGTTTAATTTATCTTGTAAACCTTGAATTTATTTTAACTTCTAAGGACACTTAGTCCCAACGGAAATCTTTTTTGTCTAGAGGTTGAACAATTTGCTTTTAATCAAAATATGACAAAGTATTGTTATTGCCCTTTAAAAATGCATGACTATAAGTGGAACAATCTGTTCCTCAAAAAGTTAACATTGTTAAAAATGGTAGCATAGAGTTATCATTATGATCCAGCAATTCTACTCCTAGGTATATAGTCAAGAGAATTGAAAACGTGTTCCTACAAAAAACTTGTACACCCATGTTCATAGCAGCATTATTCATGATAGCCAAAAAAGTAGAAACAGCCTATGTGCCTGTCACCTGGTGATTGGATAAACAAATGTGATATTCATATAATGAAATATTATTCAGGCATAAAAAGGAATGAAGTACCGATATATTCTGTAGCATGAATTAACCTTAAAAACCATTATACTAAGTGAAAAATAACAGACACAAAAGGCCACGTATTAAATGGTTTTATTTCTATGAAATGTCTAGAATAGACAAATCCATAGAGACAGAAAGGAGATTATGGTTGTCAGGAGCTGAGGGGGAGGGAGAAATAGGGAGTGGTGGCTTACCAGGTACTGGGTTTCCCTTTAGAGTGATGAAATGGTCTAGAACTAGATAGTGAGGTGATGGTTGTACAACATTGTGAATATACTAAAAACCACTGAAATATACAACTTATGAGAGTAAATTTGATGGTATATGAATTACTATTTTTATTTTTTTTTAGATAGAGTCTCACTCTGTTGCCCAGGCTGAACAGTGGAATGCTCACAGCCACCCCAGCATTGACCTGCTGGGCTCCAGTGATCCTTCTGCCTTGGCCTTCCAAGTAGCCAGAACTACAGGCATGCGCTACCACGCCCATCTAATTTTTTATTTATTGTAGAGATGAGGTCTCACCAAGTTGCCCAGGCTGGTCTTGAACACGCAGACTCAGGCCATCTACTCACCTTGGTCACCCAAAGTGCTGTGATTACAGGCTGAGCCACCGAACCCAGCCAGTATGTGAATTATATATCAATGTTTTTAAAGATATGAGAAAAAGTCTGTGTGTGTATGTACATTCACATGTACTCAAGAACAACTAAGCAACTTATGTACACCTAAATTTCGAAAACAGAACTGCTCTCCCGGTAGAAAGTTGGATGAAGCAAGAATTGCCACACCCAGCCTGGTTTGCTTAAAGAGACTGAGTTAAGACACTTAACTTGTCCAGATAGAAGTCAGGAGGCAGTCTGTGATTCTATCCTTGATAAGTCGTGGATGAGTCTAATTTTTTTTAATACCTGATTTTGTGGAGATGACCTAGATAAGCAATAGAAGCCTCCATGGTTATCATTTCAGTGGGTATCAGAGAGCAGAAATTGACTTATAAGTAAGTTTATTAGGTTTTACGCCAATATAAATGGTCTATTTTTTTCCATACCTATAATTTTAAAATGATGGACTCAGTTTCCAGTAATTTTTTTTTTTTTAGCCAATTCAAGATGCTATTTACCTTCATAAAAACATTACCATCAAAAATTTGCCTGTTTAGGAAGCATATGAAAGGATTATCTTTCATTTACATTTTATGTGCCACTTACCATAATGTTATTTTTTGTTGAGATAATAATTTACATACCATGAAATTCACCTCCAAATCTTATTGTGCGTGCGTGTGTGTGTGTGTGTGTGTGTGTGTGTGTATTTTTTCCTTCACTGGAAAACAGAGGTTTGTATTATTTGACTGCTATATGCATGGCTTGGTATATTTGCAGTATTTTGAGGGAAGCATGTGAACCAGACAAAAACCGTAGTGGGAAAGAGACATTTATGTAACTGACTCCAACACCAACCTGAGAGCTATTGTACAGCAGCAATTTAAAGTAAGTGCAGGTAGGCACAGAGAAGGGTAGTTGGGGAGAAATAATTCAGAGAGGTTGGGCGGCATTTGCTTTGAACTTTAGAGGGTTGAGTAGAATTTCAGCTGCTGGTGAAGAGGGTGAATTACAGGCCAAGATACTAGAATGTGTAAAACCTTATAGGTCTGTGGGATGGATGTGGTGGGAGAGGAAGAAGGAACAGTGAGGTTGAAAGCACCAGGTCACCGGTCTCAGTGGCTCAGCCTGTAGTCCCGCGATTTGGGAGGCTGAGGTGAGTGGATTGCCTGAGCCCGCGGGTTCGAGACCCACCTGGGCAACTTGGCGAGACCTTATCTCTACAATAAATCAAAAAAATCAGCTGGGTGTGGTAGTGCGTGCCTGTAATTCCGGCTACTCAGAAGGCTGAGGCAGAAGAATTGCCGAAGCCCAGTGGGTCGAGGCTGCAGTGGCCGGGAGTGGCCACTGCACTCCAGTCTGGGCAACAGAGTGAGACTCCAATGCAAAAAAAATAAAAGAAAGCACCAGATCATGCAGGCCTTGGGTGCTACTTTAAGAAACTGAGATTTTATTCTGTGGCATTTATTTTAGTTGATGAGAGGCATAATCGGCATGTCTGAGATTTGTGGTGTAGAGATCATAATGGAGAGAGTGTTTTAGTGAAGAGGCAAGTTAGGAGACATTTAGAGATAAATGAACTAAGGCCATGGCTTTGAGATAAGAGAGTGCTGTAGGCTGTTCTATAGGCTGTTCATTTCCTCCAAAAATTATTGTGTTGAAATTTAATTCCCACTGTATAATCCCCACTGTGAGATGTAATCTTCATTGTTTATTTGGAGGTGGGGCCTTTGGAGGTGATTTTAAAAGGTTAGTACCCTTATAAAAGAGACCCCGGGGAGCTCCCTCACCCCTTCTTCCATGTGAGGACACAGCAAGGTGACCAACTATGAACAAGGAAGCTGGCCCTTACCAGACACCAAATTTGCCTGCATCTTGACTTTGGACTTCCCAGCCTTCAAAACTGTAAGAAATGAATGTTTGTTGTTTATATATGCCACCTAGTCTATAGTATTCTATTTTAGCAATCCAAACAGACTGAGGCAAGGAGGAATGGGACATCTTGGAGGCAAAAATTCATGCAACTTGTTGAGCAATGGAGAGGTTGAGGAATGTTTTGATCATTGGGAGTAGAAATTTAAATGTTGCATTTGACTCTGTTTCTAATACTCTTATGAGAGAGGAACGATAACATACTACTAGAAATGAGGTAGATTTAGCAAATTTTGAAAGGTATATTTTCTTACTCATGCATAAAGATTTTAGAAACTTGAGTATTTCTTAATCTGTTTTATTACTTGTTTACTATTATCCAATTGTCCAATCTTTGGATTTGTTTTCATTTGTGAATTTGGATATGGTTCAATAGTCATCATTTTGGCTAAAGAATAGTCTTTTTGTTTTCAAATGAAACCGCCTCCCTATGCTGTGTTTTTACATTCCATTTTAAACTTTTGTGCAATGGAAAAACAACAACAATAAAAATGGAAGGCATTGGGCACTGCAGTATTAACTATTAAATGTTATCGTTACAGGAAGTCATTGTGTCAGCTTGAAGGCTCCTCTTGATAACATTTGGTGGCTTACCTAGAAACTTCAAAAATAAGCACCCATGGGAAATTACTTTAAAAGTCAAGAAAAGCATATGCAAAATTATTTTTGCTGTGTAAATTTAGTGGAGAATCCAATTCAGTAAGACTTTTTGCACGTTTGCATGGAGAAACAACTAATATGACTTGTCTAATGTTTCTAATAGCTTAGTTATAGGCTCAGTTGTCTATTTGTTTGTAGCTCCTTGTAATAAAACACGTAACAGAGGGTTTTATATTTGGACATAGTGATTTTATAAATGGAAAAAAACACCAAATTTGAGAGAACTAAATTCTTAATTATTTCAATGTAAAACTTGGATTCATGCTTAACATTTTTAAGTATTAAATAATATTTAGAATAACTTATTAAAAAACAACTCTTAGGCTGAGGCGAGTAGATTGCCTGAGCCTGCGGGTTCAAGACCAGCCTGGGCAACTTGGCGAGCCCTCGTCTCTACAATAAATAAATAAAAATTGGCTGGGCTCGATGGCTCAGCCTGTAATTCCAGCACTTTGGGAGGCTGAGGCAAGTGAATTGCCTGTGCCCGTGGGTTCAAGACCAGTCCAGGCAACTTGGCGAGACTTCATCTCTACAATAAATTTTAAAAATAGCTAGATGTGGTAGCGCACACCTGTAGTTCTGGCTACTTGGAAGGCTGAGACGAAAGGATTGCTGGAGCCCAGCAAGTTGACACTGAGGTGGCTGTGAGTGTACCACTGCACTCCAGCCTGGGCAACAGAAAAAAAAAACTCTTTTTTTTGAGTTGGAATCTCACACTGTCACCCAGACTGGAGTGCAGTTGCTGCTACCAGCCACTGCAGCCTCGACCTGCTGGGCTCCGGCGATCCTTCTGCCTCAGCCTTCCAAGTAGCTGGAAACTACAGGCGCGCGCTACCACACCCTGCTAATTTCTTTGATTTATTGTAGAGATGAGGTCTCACCAAGTTGGCCAGGCGGGTCTCGAATCCGCGGGCTCAGGCAATCCACTCACCTCAGCCTCCCAAAGCGTGGGATTACAGGCTGAGCCACCGAGCCCGACTAAAAAAAAACTCTTAATACAAAGAAAATAAAAATCAGGGATGAAGCAAGAATGATTCTAACTTGGTTTCAAAGTTAAGCTTACTGTTTGAATCAAATTTGCATGAAATCAATTTCATTTTTAAGTATTTGAAATTAATTTTTGAATAAGAAAAATAAGAACATGGAACAAAATCCATAAGGTACAAGAGTAGACAGTAAAATGTAAGTTGTCATGCCATTCCCAAACCATTCCGTTTTCTTTCTTTTGTGCACGTTATTCGAGATTTTTTTTTTTTTTAATTAATTCCTGAATCAAGACTGCCTGCCTGTACCTGGTGAATGAATTGTTGCATAAGACTTACAGCATGGACTGAATTTTTAAAATGTGGTACATATATACAATGGAATATTATGCAGCCATAAAAAAGGACAAACATATGGACTTCACAGCAACTTGGAGGGGTTTAGAGTCAATCATACTCAGTGATCTATCACAGAAACAAAGAACAGAGTACCATATGTTCTTACTCATAAGTGGACCTTGAACAATTATCATAATACTATAAGAAAGGGATTGGTAGTAGTGGGAAATTGCCGGGGGAGGAGGGGTGGGATTGACAGTTGAGGGAACCTGCCAGAGGAGGGAGGGGCACACCTCATCAACAAGGGTACCTATATAATGAACATTTGTGTACCTAACCTTGAATTGTACCCCACATCTTTAAATTAAGTCTTATAGCTTTAGGCTCAGAATAACCTGGAAAAATAGCCAGCCTAGGTTCTTTGGGATATGGTTTCTGGATCCATTGTCTTTTTGTTAGCATTTCCTTTCCTAACTTCCCTTCTGCTAAGACAGAGGTATGGAAAATGGGAGATGGTAGTTGTAATTGTCTTTCACTTATACTATAAATAACACTTCTATATTCTTTGGTTTAAAAAATTGCTTTAAGACTAAGGTTTTGGGTGACACAAAAGTATTTATTCCTATACCTAATCAAGATTATAATTTGAAACTCTCTATGTAAGTTTGTATTATGTAGCAAAGGTTATCTGTTTGATTTTCAAGCCCCTAGAGATAAGATTTAGGGCACAGAATGTATAGATTTTTTGACCCATATTTTTAAAAGCCATAGCCTTATTATAATCAAAGGGTACCCTACCGCCCCCCCCCCAGGCTGTGCATATTCTATGGTCATGGGTGAGAGAGATGGGAATCTTAAAAGGGTGCCAGCCAACCTTTGCCTCCATGGACAAGAAGTTCCTCTAGTAACAGCAGTGTAGGGGCTTCCAGGCTTGCAAGGTGTTTTTTTGTTTTGTTTTTTTTTTTCAATGCTAAAAGTATGCCTCTGTGTGAATCATTCATGCTTTCTGTTTGGAGAGACAAATTAGGAATAAATGGAGGAGTGATGAAATCTAGATATAGACCTTTAGAAATGTCATTTCAATTTATAAATGAAGGATCTGGTCTGGTTAAGTGAAGTGACGTGTTTAAGATCACATGTTGCTTGTGGCAGATCTAGATTCATAACTGAGATTCTTGACTCTCCGTCCAGTGTTTTTTCTACTTTATTACATTATGAACCATCTTAACCCCATTCGTGCAATTCTAGGGTGATGGGTTTTGTCAGAATTCCACTTGGCCTTTCCTAGAACAGGGTTTGAACAGGATGGGAGAACCCAATTTCTTAGGGATTTGAGACTTCTTTTTAAGAAATATTGGTACCTTTTTTTTCCTTTTTATTTTTTAAAAACATTTTAATTGGGGAAAATTTTGTGGAGAAGTTTTTTAAAAAAACAAAATCTGGACTGTTTCATGAATTTTCTTGTTTTCTTAGCAAAAGCCATGCTGACTTGCTGTATGTTGTTCCAATTTTAGCATGTTCACCACTGAGCAAGTTATGTTCATGGTAAATGTTTCTGACTTTTTAAGAACATTATATTGAAAATTCAAACTGGTTGTATTTAGCTGCCTTAACTTGTTTTTTTCCTTTGGAAAGGAATATATTTAAATGAGAAACAGTTCTACCCTCCCATGAAAGGGAAAGGCTTTAGGTCATTTGTTTGAGTGAAATAGATTGTAGAACTTATGACCCCAATTTTCCATTATTTTCAGCTAAGTGGGCCATTACATAAGACACAGTGGAAGAAGAAATCTGTCATATTATAAATGTTAGTGTTTTAATTTAGTTTTGTGATTGAGCTTATTTATCAATAAGATTTGTAGTCATCAAAATGTATTTCATCTATGTTGAATCATACCAAGGAGTTTGAAATTTATCAAATTTGCTTTTAAATCTTTGCTGTGACATTTGGTTTTATGACAACAGTTTTAGAAGGCAATTTTCAGAATAGCTTAGTCTTTTCAAAATAAGGCCTTCTATAAAACATCCTTCGACCGGGCTCGGTGGCTCAGCCTGTAATCCCAGCACTTTGGGAGGCCGAAGTGAGAGGACTGCCTGAGCCCACGGGTTTGAGACCCACCCGGGCAACTTGGTAAGACCTCATCTCTACAATAAATCAAAAATTAGCTGGGCGTGGTAGTGTGTGCCTGTATTTCCAGCTACTTGGAAGGCTGAGGCGGATGGATCACAGGAGCCCAGCAGGTCGAGTCTGTGGTGGCCGGGAGTGTGCCGCTGCACTCCAGTCTGGGCGACAGAGTGAGACTCCAACTCAAAAAACAAACAAACAAAAATTCTTGAAGAACTATTAAACTTAATTATTACGGTTAGGATATAAATTAAATATATTTGCTTTTGGTTTTACTGTAAATGTAAAAGTTGTATTTCAATCTATTTGTAAATTAATTTTAATAGGAGTTTGAATTCAGTGTTTTATTAAGTTGATTTAAACTTGTTGAGGACTGTGTTTCCTGGTGTTAGTATTTATATTAAAAATATTATAGGTCAATTTTTATAAAAATCATGTAATATTTTAAGTTAACTATTGAGGTGTTTTTTTTTTTTTTTTTTTTTTAAAAATTATGCTGGTGTATTTTACTTATATTTTATTTTATAGAGAATAAAATTTAAATTAAAAATAAAAATAATTCAAATGAAATTATTTTGTTCCAAACAATTTA
>CAUYQG010245491.1:0-13912 GCA_963574415.1 Tarsius wallacei
CGCCTGTAATTCCGGCTACTCGGAAGGCTGAGGCGGAAGGATCGCCGGAGCCCAGCAGGTCGAGGCTGCGGTGGCCGGGAGCGGCCACTGCACTCCAGTCTGGGCAACAGAGTGAGACTCCAACTCAAAAAAAAAAAAAAAATGTTGAGGTTCTTCTTTCAATAACATTTTTTAGTGATATTTATTTGCAGTTAGTATATTTATTGCTTGTATTTTTGTCTCAATATTTTGTTACATCATTAAGTAATTCTACTGACAGCTTATTTTCTTCATGTAGCACTATAATTCATACAATTCACTAATTCTTTTTTGTCTAACTTTTTGTGTGCAAATTTCACTCTAATCCTTGTAGACAATATTTATATGTATCTATCTAGAAAAAAACTTCTACAAGTGAAATCAGTATTGTGAAATATATGACAATATTTAAGGTTCTTGATAAATGTTATTAAATTATTCCCTATATGTATTAATTGTATTACATTATAGTTATACTTTGTTTATTTTGATTTATGGTATTTTATTGTATAAATATGTTGTTTGTTCCTTATCCATGCAACTTGTTTCAGTTAGAGGGTACAAGACTATAAAGAGTAATGCTTGTCTCTGTATTTCTGTTGGATATATTCCTGGGATTAGAACTGCTGGGTCACACTGTATGAGTATCTTCAACATGTGTGGACAATGGCAACTGGTTTTCCATAATGGTTATGTCATTTTACATTCTACCATGCAGAAGTGTTCTCATTATTCCACACCTTCACCACCACTTAGCCTTATCAGTCTCTTTTTTCAATCTTTCTGTTGGGGTTATGATGATACACCTGTTTTAATTTACATTTACTAACAGGCTGAATTAATTTTTACATATTTATTGGTTATTTGAATATCTTTTGTGGTTATTTGAATATATTTTGTGAAACTGCCACTCATATCTTTTACCAATTTTTCTAATTGGTCTATCTTTTACTTATTGACTTATAGGAGTTATTTTTATTGTAAATATGAGCCCTTGTTTTGTATATGTGTTACAAATATCTTCCCACACTTTGTGCTTTATCTTTACATTCTCTTACTAGTTTTTTTTTTGTGTTGTTGTTGTTGTTGTTGTTGTTAGACAGAGTTTGTAGCTGTAATACAGTCCAAGCAAACAATCTTTTTCTTTATAGGTGGTATTGTTTATTTCTTAACTAGGAAGTCTTTTCCTACTCTTAGGTCATGAAGATATTATCCATGTTATCCATCAGGTCTGTACTGTTCAATAGAGTATACACCAACCACTGAATGCTTAAAATAAAAGTAATTAAAATGAAAGAAACTTAAATATTCAGTTTCTAATTTTTACTAGCTAAATTTCAAGTGCTCAATAATTACATATGGCTTATGGTTGCCATATTGGACTGTGCAGATATAGAAAATTTCCAACATCACAGAAATTTCTATTGGACAGCACTATCTAAGAAACTTTCTGGTTCTTATTTTCGCATTTGGATCTACTACCAATCTCAATTTGATTTTTATTTTTGGTATACTGCAGATGTCAAGTTTTGGTTTAAAAAATTCCATATGGATAGACAATTATCTTAGCACCATTAATTGAAAAGATTCTCATTTTCCTACTGCTCTGTTATACCAAATTTGATTTTAAAGTGGTGTCCAAATATGCATGGGCCTGTTCTACTGTCTATTTTTTCATATTTGTGCCAATATGACACTGTCTTAATTTTTTAATTATTGTGGCTTCATGGGTGGGTGGTAATATAAATCTTCCCACTTTGCTTTTCTTCGAGAATATCTTGGCTTACTTTTGGCCATTTGTATTTTTACAAATTTAGAATCATCTGGTCAAGATCTACAAAAATATCCTATTGGAAACTTAATTGGAATTCCACTGACTTATATCTCATTTTGGGAAAAACTAATGTATTTCCAATATTAAGTCTTCTAATTTGTCAATATATGGCCACTATCTCAGATCTTCTTTAAATTCTTTCCATATTGTTTCTTCATCCCAAGAAAGGATTTTCACATCTATTAAAATAATTATTCCTAGGTATTTAATATTTTTATTTAATTTTTATTAATATTTTTAATGTCTTTATAAATGGTATTTTTAAATTATTTTTTATCTGTTTGATTCTAATATGTAGAATTTTATTTGACTTTATTATTTGCCTTTTGTCCAAAAATTTATAAAACTCTCTGAAGTATAATAATGTTTTTGCAGATTAACTTTAATTTTCTACACATAGAGTTCTATAATCTGAAAATTATCACAGTTTAATTTATTTATTTACAATTGTTTTTCTTTATTTTGAAAAATTTCTTACCTTATCAACAAGGAACTTATTAGCACCTAGAGGTCATGATATTAGGAACTGTTCTTATTTCTAATCAGAAAGGAATGATTTTAAAACGACCCAACTTAGTGCAGTTTGTTTTTTGTTTAACATTTATTATGGAAAATTTCAAACACATAGTAAAGTAAGTAGAATATCATAATAAACACATATACTCCCATTATACAGCTTCAAAAATTAACAACATTCTGCCATTCTTGCTTATTTCTATGCCTGCATCCATTCTCCAAATCTTCACTTAATTATAATTTGTTGATAATTCTTGCTTTTTTAGATAGAATTTTTGTACAATGAAATGCTAAAATTTTGACTATACAATACTGACAAAGAGATACACTGTATCTTTCCCTAATACATTCTTTTATGTTCTTTCCTAGTCAATCTTCCCCTTGCCCTTTCATTCACCAGAAGTAGACAAAACTCTGATTGTTTTTGCCTGGTCTAGAACTTCATGTAAATGGAATCATACTGTATGTACTGTGTTGTAGCTACTTTATTTTTCTCAACATAATATTGATTTTTTAAAAAATCACACATTAATCATTTGCTGTTTTTTATGTTATGTAGTATTCCATTGTATGAACATAACAAAATTTACTGATCCATTTTGTCATCAAATGCTCAGTTTCATTCTGGTTTGAAATTATTAACTATAAAAGTACTGTAAACGTTATTCTGTGAGTATTTTTATGGAAATATATTTTAATGTATCTTTGATAATTACCTAAGACTCAAAATTGATGTTGTATATTGAACTTTATAAGATATTATCAAGACTTTTTTGAAAATTTAACTGGTTAAAACACTTTTTATATATTCACAAGCATGTCAGAGAGGTCTAGTTTTTGCCATTTGGGTGGGTTTATAGTGATATTTCACTGTGGTTTTAATTTGCATTTTCTTAAATGACTCATGTTTAACTCTTTTCTTGTGCTTATCAGGCATTCATATATCTTCTTTCTAAAAATATTTTGGTGAGAAGAAAAAAAAAAGATGGCAGTGGAGCCACTTGGACTGTGCAAGTCCCTTGTGAGTGAGTGTGTGAGCAAATTTTAATGCTTATCTGTGAGTAAGTGGCTGTGTGAGTGACTGACTATATTGGGACTTGGGAGCAAGTAGCCAGGTCTCACCTGGTGAAGTAGCAGGTGCAGCAGCTACTCTGCTTGGACCCTAGCACTTCCCAGGGTGCAGAAGCTGAGTGCCATTTTCTAAAATCAACAAAGTTTTTACCGAAAAGAAACCACCAGGGCAATTGCTATTTCCAGACTGCCCGACCACCGTAGCACTAGGACAGAGGCTGGCAGTGAGGGCTGTGGAGGGAGCGCGGCAAGGGAGCCAGAGGCAGAGTCCCACTGGAAAAGATGAAACAGTCATCCCACTACCATCTTGAAAAGGAAGTGCTCCAGTTTGCTCACCATGGAGCAACAGACCGACTCTCTGTGACTCTGTGACTCTGTGATGGGAGGGTTAACTACTTAGGGGATGATCATGACTCAGAGGGCCTATCCCCAAAGCACAAACATTGGAGGCACAGGATGAGTGCAGAATTTCAAGTATCCTACTCCCTACCCTGACACAACCACGGGACAAAGATACCACCAGAAAAGGAAAAGGAAGGCTCACCCAGGTGGTGAATCCTGGACTGACCCAACCTCCTCCTCTCCAGCAATCCTCTGAACATCAGACCCACATGACTGGGGCATGGCTAGGACATGACTGATGGAACCTGGTTAGCACCTGCGATAGGAGGACTCTACTCTGGAATAAGCCTGGTTGGGGCACCCACCATCAGCATTTGGGGAGGAGACAATCCCACATCTCCCCACTAGAGAGGATCTTCCTGACCTTACAAGGGTGGGAGGGGAGGACTAGATGCCCCATCCACCCTCTCTGCCCCTTCTTGCTCCTCTAGGCTGCCAGAGAGATTGTGAACTAGCCCACAGCCTTGCAGGAGAGAGCAGGGAGAGGAACAATTACAGAACTGGCCACAAAAACGCAGTTAATGCCCAGAAATTTTTTTTAAAATTATTTTTTTCCCTTTTTTTGTTTTTCTGTTGTTTTAGTTTAGTATGCAGGTGAGGGTTCAATTTGCATTTGCACACCCCTGTTCTTGGGGGGGAGGTTTCTTTTGTTTTTGTTCTACTTTTTTTTGGTTCACTGTATGTGTGATTGTGAGTGTGAGAGTTTGATTTGCTTCCCCCCTTAAAATTTTTTTTTTGTTATTGTTGTTCTTCTTCTATTTTGGTTTTGTGTAAATGTGTGCGGGTGGTCCAATATGCATTCCCCCCCCCTTTTCTTTCTTCATTTTTTTCTTTTTTTGTTGTGTGTGTGTGTGTGTGTGTGTTGTTTTTCTGTTTTGTGTGTCTATTTTTTTAGTGTTTTTTTCCTGTTTGCTTTCATTTTTTCTTTTTCTTTTTCTTTTTGTTGGTTTGTTTGTTTATTTTTTGCTTTGGTTTTTGTGTGGTTTATTTTATTTTTCATTATTTTTATTTGTTCTATTTCATTATACTATACTCTGTTCTCCTGATTACTGTTACTTTACCTTGGACTCAGGGGGTACACACATGTAGCCACTGCATCATCATATAGTGTGGTGGTGGGAAATGGGTCTCAGGAAGCCCATACCTCAGTCAGTGAATGTTGTAACTTGCAAGTAGTTTATGAATCCTAGCTACCCACCTTCTACCTTATTCAATTCTCAAAACTACAAGAGACAGCAAAGTTTCCCACCTTCAGCTCTGTTTCTAAACAGAACAAATCCAGAGTCTCTGATAAAGGAAGAATAGAGGGATGAGCAAACAACAGAAGTGAAAGTTCTGCCCACTACTACTGAATAACAGAATTAAAGAGAAAAGAAAGAGATCTATCACAAATGAGGAGAAATAAATGGAAGAATACAGGTGATTCCTAGTGTACCAGAAAGGCAACATCCAAAAAGTCAGATCTTAGAGCTCAAACAATAAAAATCATCAACAGTTGGTCCCAGAACACAACAGGGATTAGGGAATGGATGGAAAAGTGAATAAGACTCAAGAAGGACAGAATGTAACACTGAAAGAACTTGTAACAGATATTTTGGGCATAAAAAAACTTTATACAGGAAATAGCTAACAAGATGACAAGCATGGGAAGTAGAATTAGTCAGTCATAAAAAAGAATCTCATAGCTTGAAGACCAAAACATGGAATTTTCCTGATCTGTTGAAAACAGAAGGAAAACTCAGAAAGAAAGAACACAACTCCAAGAGATGTATGATTATATCAAGAGACCAAACTTATGTCTGATTGGTATCCCAGAAGGAAAAAAATGTGTGGAGAATACCTTTTAACAACTATTTCAGGAGATTATACAAGAAAAGTTTCTCCATCTCACCAGAGATGCAACCTTCCAAGCACAAGAGATTTGGAGAACCCCTACAAGACATCAAATGAAAAAACCAACTCCTAGACACATAGTAGTTCACCTACACAAAGTAGGTATAAAAGAAAAAATCCTAAAGGCAGTGAGAAAGAAAGATCAGACTACTAGCAGCAAAGACCAATTAGAATAGCTCCAGACTCATTGGCAGAAACGCTACAAGCTAGAAGGAATTGGAGTCCAATTTTTAAAGTTCTCAAAGATAAGCAATTCCAAACAAGAATTTCCTATCCAGCTAAGCTAAGCTTCATCAACAATGGAGAATTAAAATTCTTCCCAGATAGCCAAACCCTAAGAGTGTATGCTGCTTCCAGACCAGCTCTACAGGAGACACTTAAGAAGGTACTGAATACAGAGGGGGAAAAACAAGAACAACTAGGCACCTCACAAGAATACAAGCAAACACAGAGTCAACAGAACATATGGTGCATCCACAAAAATGAAAAAATGCACATACATTAATGCCAAAGTTAAAAGAAAGCAAAATAGCATCCTAAGAGCCCTATGACAGAGATGAACTCTCATTTTCCAATAATCAGTCTGAATGTGTATGGACTAAATGCACCACTGAAAAGACAGAATGGCAAACTGGATTTAAAAAACCAGAATCCAACAATCTGCTGCCTCCAGAAACCCATCTCACTACAAAGGACACTCACAGACACAAAGTCAGAGGCTGGAAAGTTAACTTTCAGGCAAACAAAAAACAGAAGAAGGCAGGAGTGGGGACTCTAATATCAGATAAAACAACCTTCAAGTTATCAAACATTGAAAAGGATACAGAAGGGCACTACATATTAATAAAAGGCTCGACCAACAAGCAAGAAATATCCATCTTAAACATCCAACTTAGGAGCATCAGATTTTATAAATCAACTGCTAAGTAAACTAAAAGAAGACATCGACTCACACACAATTATAACTGGAGAGTTAAATACCCCACTAACAACCCTAGATAGAACATTGGGGCAAACAATTAATAAGGATGTATGGAACCTCAACTTGACACTCAACCAAATGGACTTAATAGACATCTACAGAACACTTCATCCAACAAAGACAGAGTGTACATGCTACTCGTCAGCACATGGAACATACTCCAACACTGACCACATTCTTAGACATCAATCAAACATAAACAAATTCCAAAAAATCAAAGTAATACCATGCATTTTCTCAGATCACAGTGGAATAAAATAAATATTGCCACCAACAAGATCCAAACATACAAAGACATGGACACTAAACAGCATACTGCTAAAGTGACTCCTGGGTCAACACAGAAATCAAGACAGAAATTACATGATTCCTGAAAACAAATAAAAACAAAGACACATCTTATCAAAATTTCTGGGATGCCATGAAAGCAGTATTAAGAGGAAAATTTATATCTCTGCACACTCACATCAAGAAAACTGAAAGATCACAAGTAAACAGACTAATGTCACACCTAAGGGAGCTAGAAAGGCAAGACCACCAAAACCCTATCTTCAGCAGAAATATCCAGATCACCAACTGAAAGCTGCAGCTACAGAACATAGAAGGCAAAAATTTTCATAGAAAAAATCAACAAGACAAAAAGCTGGTTCTTTGGGTGGATAAATAAGATTGACAGACCCCCTAGTCAAATTGACTAAGAAAAAGAGAAAAAAATAAACACAATTAGAAATACAAAAGATGAAGTCACAACTGACCCAAAATAAATTCAAGAGATTATCAGAGATTCCTATGCACACCTGGAAATAAACTTGAAAACCTAAAGAAAATGGAGGACTTTCTGACATCACACAACCTTCCAAGGTCAAATCAAGAAGAAATTGAAACCCTAAACAAATCAATAACAATCCAGGAAATAGATTTCATCATAAGAAATTTACCTACAAAAAAAAAAGCCCTGAACCAGATGGCATTCCAACTGAATTCTACAAAACATACTAGGAGGAGCTGATACCAATCCTATTAAAAGGTTCCAGGCAATCAAGAAAGATGTAACTCTCCCCAAATCTTTTTATGAAACTAACATCACACAGATACCCAACCTGGTAAAGACTCAACAAGGAAAGAGAATTATAGACCAACTCTTTGATGAACATAGGTGCAAAAATTCTCAATAAGATCCTAGCAAATAGGATCCAATAACACATCTCAAGAATCATTCATGGTCATTGCCTTGCTAAGCTATGGTGTGGTTGTGTACCCTTTGAGCAATGCCCGGGCCATGTTTCCTGGCTTTGGCCCCCTCCCCTACCTGAGCTAGATGAATCTCCTCTTTCTCCAATTTACTTTCTAAATAAGCTATATATTCTAATCTTTAAAAAAAAAAAACAAAAGAATCATCCACCACAACCAAGTTGGCTTCATTCCTGGGATGCAGGGTTAGTTCAACATTTGCAAAACCATAAACATAACTCAATACATTAACAGATATAAAAACAAGAACCACATGATAAAATCATTAGACACAAAGACTTTTAACAAAATTGAGCAGCCCTTCTTGATAAAAACCCTTGAACAGCTAGTCATAGAAGGAACATTCCTCAAAACAGTAAGAGCCACAGTCAACATACTGCTCAATGAACAGAATTTAGAAGCATTTCCCCTGAAAACAACAACAAGACAAGGTTGCCCACTCTCACTCCTCCTTTTCAATATAGAGCTGGAAGTCCTTGCTAGAGCAATCAGGCAAGAGAAGGAAATCTGGCATATCCAAATAGGAAAAGAGGAAGTTAAGCTATCCCTCTTTGCAGACGATGTGATCCTATACCTTGAAAACCCAAGGGAGTCCACCAAAAACCTCCTTGCACTGATAAATGACTTTGGTAAAGTTTTAGGGTACAAAATCAACATGCAAAAGACAGTGGCATTTCTATACACCAGTAACAAATAGGAAGAGAACCAAATAAAAAGCACAATCCCATTCACAATAGCTACCCCCAAAAAAGAGAAATACTTTGGCATCTTCCTAACCAGAGAAATGAAAGACCTTTACAATGAGACCTATAAAGCACTGCTCAAAGAAATCAAAGGGGACACAAACAAATGGAAAAACATTCCATGTTCATGAATTGGAGGAATAAATATTGTCAAGATATCCATCCTACTTAAGGCAATCTACAGATTCAATGCAATACCCATCAAATTACCAACATCATTCTTCTCAGACCTGGAAACAACAATATAGAAATTCACATGGAAACAAAAAGAGCACAAATAGCCAAAACAATCCTCAGCAAAAGAAAAAAAAAAGTGGCAAGTATCACACTTCGATAAACTTTACTATAAGACTACAATAATCAAAACAACCTGGTATTGATACAAGAACAGGCATATGGATCAACGGAACAGGATAGAAATTCCAGAAGCAAAAATTTGATCTCTAAACCAACGCATCTTTAACAAAGTCACTAATAACCACTAGGGAGAGAAAGCTTTATTTAGCAAATGATGCTGGGGAAACTGGCTGACCACATGCAGACAAAACAGGACCCCTATGTATCATCATACACAGAAATCAACTCTAAAGGGATCCAAGACCTAAACATAAAACCCCAAACTATAAGAATCTTAGAAGAAAATGCTGGAGACACCCTTAAGCACATTGGCTAAGCAGCATGAAAGAATCTGGGTAGATAACTGAACTCCCATCAATGGACTGTGGCTCAGCAGCAAGATTCCAGTCCCTGGGAAGAACAGCCAAGGGAAAACAAAGAGGGCTGGATTCATAGAAGATGGAGAGACTGCATGCCGGGCAGGCCCCCAGAGAGGGCTCACATCCCTGAGACGCTGTAGAAGACAGTGAGCAGACCTGGGTGCAAAGTAGAACTGAAAGGACCAAAAGGTGGCCTGCTGCAGCCCAGAGCACTGGGCCAAACTCCTCAGCCCCTTCCTCCAGCAGGGCAAAAAGAGCCTCAGCAGGAGCATGGTACGTTCCCAGCAGAAGACTGAGAAGGGACCAGAGAAAGGGTGCTGTAAGATAAAGATGGCATCAAAACTGGACTGGATTTTTTTAAATGTGGTACATATACACAATGGAATATTATGCAGCCATAAAGAAGGACAAATATATGGACTTCGCAGCAACTTGGATGGACTTAGAGTCTATCATGCTCAGTGATCTATCACAGAAACAGAACAGAGTACCATATGTTCTCACTCATAAGCAGACCTTGAACAAGTTTCATAATACTATAAGAAAGGGATTGGCAGTAGTGGGAAACTGCCAGGGGAGGGAGAGGCACACCTCATCAACAAGGGAACCTGCATAATGAACATCTGTATACCTAACCCTGAATTGTACCTCACATCTTTAAAATAAAAAAAATCAAGATAAAGATGGGGCTTCAACAGAAACGGAAAAGGAAGAAGTCAGGCTAAGGGGGTTTAGAGAGAAGGTCATGAGCATTTTGTGGGAAGGAGGCCAAGAAAGAAGTTGGAAGTCATTAAATTCCCAAGGAATACTTGACCTTGCTCTACAGACCTAAGCAGGGCTACTCTAAAACAATCGTCAATCAAATGTGATGCACTCTGAAATGCACCCGATCAGAAGATCTGAGATTGATCCACTGCGTGAGGGCCAAGGAAGAAGTTTCTGATTGTAAGGACTGAATAAGCACCCATGCAAGTCCCCACAGGAATACAATGCTGACTGAAGTTCCACACAAGCCCCGTGATTTCATAGGGAACTCGGCAATCCCATTCCCTGTCCTTCAAGCCTTCCACCTCCTCCTGGCAGCTGGTTTTCAGTTTTGCAGCTCCTGAACTTCAGGTTAGTAGCTTAGGCTCCCTTTTAGTGTAGTTAGCTGGAAAATATATTTCTTCCTAGCCCAAAAGAGCTTTTAAAATCATCATTCACAATGTTAAACTTTTTAAACGACTCCAAATTCATGAGTGTCAACAACAAATCTTTAAAACTTTCTGACTTTAGATCACAGTCCCCAAAAATTGTATGCTTGGTTTTCCCTTAAGGGAAGAATATTTCAGATTTGGTTTTGCTAGCTTCGAATGAAATACCTCATCTTTGGGTTAATATCTCAATCGAAAGAATGAATGGGTGGGTTGTGCTACTTCAGCTGAGGAGTCCAGGAACCTGGAGGATGAGGAAGAATCCAAGAGAGCTTTCAGAGGAGGAACATGCCTTGGCAGTCTTCAGTTTCTTTCCAGAGATTAAATCACTAGTGCCCCCCAGGCAACCAGACTGATCTTGATAAAAGGCCTTAGTAAAGAAATAAGGAGGACACCCTGACCCAAAACCCCCCTAGCCCACATGAAACTTCTTCAAGGAAAAGTAAGGGCAAGGTTGGACAGAGGCCAAGTAACAAGGCCCTTCCCTTGAATGCAGTTCCTTCCCCAAAGAATCAGGAACCTAAACTAGATGACAATAACAACAACAAAAATTCAACTCTAAACATAGTTCATTTTCAAATACAGTAACACATTGAACACGGGTCATTTTCAAATTTCAGCTTAAAAAGAAATCAAATAGGAAGTTCCTGAGATTTAGGTACAAGGTTATAATACATGCACTTTTTTGAAATCTCTTTTTATTCTACTCATATCATGCATGAGATGCCTTCACATGGGGAAAAAATCTACAGAAATAAAATAGTTGACTAACCCTTCTTCCCCATTCCTTTTACACCTCTACCCAGAACAAAATAAAATAAAAGTGTCTATGTCCATGGTCTATAACCTACACACACACACAAACCAGGACTCACTCTCTCCATTCTTTCCTCCTCCTGCATCACTTTATAGAATTTGCCTGCACAACGACCCCTGAGAAGGATGACAGTTTGCAAGGAAAGGTTACAAGCAAGCCACAGTTGTTGTGGCTTCCTGGGATGTAGGTTTATTCCATCAGCCCCAGAACCAACTTCAAAATGCCAGCTGGCACCAGCACAGTGGTCTGATCTCTCCTCCTTCTACCTTTCCTGTTCCCTTGTGTTGATTATCTCTACCGGAATCCCTTCTCCATGATCCCAGAATCATCATGGGATTCATGATGAAATAGCCCTGGGTTCAAATCCTAACTCCAACTCATAAAAATTGTATGACCCTAAGCCCATTATCCAACCTCTGAGTCTCAAGTTTCTTGTCTATAAAATGGGTTTATAATACCCACAACTCAAGGTTGCAATGAAAATAAAACTAAATTCTATATGGAAAGCCCTGGCATGAGGTAGTTTCTTTTTCTTTCTTTCTTTCTTTCTTTCTTTCTTTCTTCCTTTTCTTTCCTTTCTTTCTCTCCTTCTCAACTTACTTAAAAAGTTATGTTTATTAAATACTGAAGGAATATTTTTAAAAGAGTTTAAGGTATTTCTCATCCCCCAAGAAATACATAATAAACTACAGAATGTTCAAAGAAGGATAAGAAAAGTGTTCAAGAGGATGAAGAGCTTCCCGTGAGGAAAATGAAAGAGAATATAAACTTCCAATCTGGAAAGACAAAGGGAGATACAAATCTGGGTGCTACCAAATCTACAAACATTCCGCACAGAGCAAACACAAAGACATCCGCATCAAGTCCTGGGGTTTGGAACTTTCCTGAGCTATTTAGTCTCGCTAAATCTTTTGTCTCTTCGGCAAAATAAAGATAATACTACCTATCTCAAAAGATAGTAGAGAAAGTTAACTTTTAGATAATTTTGGATTAAAAAAGCTTAACACAATGCCTTGTATCTGTTTCCTAATGCTGATGTAACAACTTACCACAAACTTAGTGGCTTCAACAACAGATATTTATTATTTTACTATTCTGGATATCAAAATCCAAAATGGGTCTTACCGGGCTAAAATCAGGTGTCATCAGGGCTGCGTTTTTTCTTCAGGCTCTAGGGCACAATCCATGTCCTTGTGTTTTCTGGCTGCTGGAAGCCACCTGCATGCCTTGGCTCATGGTCCCTGCATTGCTCTAGACACAGTGTAGCATCTTCAAACCTCTGAAGAGCAATCTTCCCACTTTCACTTGATAAAACGCTTGTGATTATATTGAGCCAACCCACCTAGTCCAGGATACTCACCCCACCTCAAAATCTTTAAATTAATCACATTTACATTATCCTAAGTAAAGTACCGCAGGAACAGAAAACCAAATACTACATGTTCATAAGTGGGAGCTAAGCTAATGGTCTGCAAACGCATATAGAATTGTATAACAGACACTGGAGACTCAGAAGGAGAAGGGTGGGAAGGAAAGGAGGGATGAAAAATTACCTATCAGATACAACATGCACTAATGGAGATGATGGGTATACTGAAAGCCCAGACTTCTTCACCATTATACAAAGTAGCCATACAATCAAATCTCATTTGTATCCCTAAAGCTTTTGAAATAAAGAAAACTATATTTAAAAGAAATAATGATCACATCTAAAAAACCCTTTTTGCCATGCAAGATAACATTGTCACATGTTCTAGAGATTAGGATGTCAACATCAACCAACCAGCTCGGTATGTAGTATGTTCTCTCGGAACTTGGAAGTGCAATGACCATGAGGACGAGGAAAAGGCAGAATAGTAGTGGCCTAATGGTATCCATTACCTGAATACGAAAAAGCATTCAAAGATGAGTTTAAGTAAATCCATAGATGGCGTATCCAAAAGGGAAAAGCTGTAAGGGAAAGCTAGGGATATTTGTGTTATGTCATCTACTTGAAGACAAACGTAGGTTGTCACCACTTGCTACTACAATGCTGCCTTATGTGGTTCCCTGAGAACCTCTGATGAATCCTGATGGGCCCCTGAAAATAAACCAAGGGTTAATGTCCCCAGGAAACAAAACCCCTTGACTTATTGGATGGCAGTAGTTAATAATTATTTCTCTCAATTCCAAAGAAGCCCTGCTATCTTTCTTGGCTATCCTTCTGACATTCACTTGTGAGGAAAGATTATTATTATTACAAATAAAATTGCTAATATTTATTGACCACTTACATTCCACCCTGCACTAATCTTAGTTATATTAACTAAAGTAAATTCTCAACCATCTAGTGAGGTTTTGCTAAGTTAGATAACTGAAGGACATAGAGGTTAAACTCCTTGCTCAAAATCTTTTTTTTTTGGGAGTTGGAGTCTCACTGTCATCCAGACTGGAGTGCAGTGGCCGCTCCCGGCCACTGCAGCCTCGACCTGCTGGG
>CAUYQG010245495.1:0-15369 GCA_963574415.1 Tarsius wallacei
ACCATGCATTAGAAAAGATGACTTAAAACTCTATGTGCCATTAAAAATACAGAGATAGACAGGCTCAGTGGCTCAGCCTATATTCCCGTGCCTTGGGAGACTGAGGTGAGTGGATTGCCTGAACCCGCGGGTTCGAGACCCACCTGGGCAAGTGAGACCTCATCTCTACAATAAATGAAAAAAAAATTAGCTGGGTGTGGTAACACGCGCCTGTAATTCCAGCTACTCGGAAGGCTGAGGCGGAAGGATCGCCGGAGCCCAGCAGGTCGAGGCTGCGGTGGCTGGGAGCAGCCACTGCACTCCAGTCTGGGTGACAGAGTGAGACTCCAACTCAAAAAAAAAAAGACAGTCTTGAGCCGGGCTCGGTGGCTCAGCCTGTAATCCTGCACCTTGGGAGGCTGAGGTGAGTGGATTGCCTGAGCCCGCGGGTTCGAGACCCACCTGGGCAATTTGGTGAGACCTCATCTCTACAATAAATCAAAAAATTAGCCAGGCGTGGTAGCGCGCGCCTGTAGTTCTACTTTTAAGGCCGAGGTGGAAGGATCGCTGGAGCCCAGCAGGTCGAGGCTGCGGTGGCCGGGAGCGGCCACTGCACTCCAGTCTGGGCGACAGAGTGAGACTCCAACTCAAAAACAAAACAAAACAAAACAAAAAACTCAGTCTCTTTGTCTATTAGGGAAAAAGAACAAAACTATACATAAAAATGACATACCTAAAAAATGTAAACCAGAAGCAAAATGTCTAGACAGCTATACACAGTCCAAATCCTGATGACAAATCATAGAAACACCACGGAAAGCTTTGACGGCTTGCCAACAGCTTACCCATATTTTAATCACCCTCCCAAGTAGTGGCTGGGCGGCCTGATAAACGCCACAACCCAAGATGTGGGTGTAAACCACACACTGCCAACTTTCCCCAAGGACTCAGCACCATTGTCACGCAAGCCCAGGTTCGAATGCCAACGCTGCAGCTTACTATCACAGTGGCAATCAAGCTTAACTTTCTAAGCCTCAGTTTCTGCATCTATACTACAAGGCTACTATCTCACTCATAAGGTGGTTGTGAGAATTAAAAATGATAATATATTTAAAGTGCTTGGGACTGTGCCTGGGCCCATCATAACAAAAATATATATGGACTGTTTACTATTATATTACAAAGCTCAAGGACTTTACATCACAGGCATGAAGATTCGCCAGCACGCTTATATGTTATGTGGTAGCAGATTATCAACAAGCACATATTGACATTAGGAAAATGAATATAAAGTCGTGAGACCACACAGTTACTCAGCACCTCAGAAGCCCTTGACAACAGGTTATTACAATATCATGAAGTTGCAAATGGCATGGTGGACTTGCATCATCTGAGGAAGTTCCAAATCACTGTATTTGGATTATGAAGGCAGAAAATGTGTAATTAATTGCTGAAAGATTTTCATCTGAAATTAGTAAACCAAAAAAAAAAAATCTAATATTTTAAAAGTCCATATTTCAATCAGTTTGAAAATCCATTCATGTAAAACTGATGATCCACTAAAGGTAAATGAGTTATACTTCTTCAAAAGGAAAGGATTTCAATCAAAACATACTCAAATTGGCATGCTTAGAATCATATGTCAGTTATTCAGGGAACTCACTGGCAATGCATGGCTTACTACCACAAGAATTGCATTTGAAGATTTCCTTTTCTTCTGAATCTTGTTGTAGAAGTATTCATGAATATATCCTATATATTAACTATTAAATATCAACATTTTATGTATTTACAGTAATTATTATATGGCTGTAAATAAATATACCAAGGAATAGATTGCAAATGTTCTTAATTAGACTAATTCAATCTACTTACACGATCATCCAATTTTCTATAAATAACCTTTTTGTAAAAACCTTTTTTATATAATAACAATCTCACAAAAATATCAGACAGTATGTCACTTTACAATTCTATTCTTCTAGGACTTGGTAAACTTATACTTATTCTAATTACTCCTTTCAAGATATTCTAGATGTCTGCATAGAGACTCCTTCCCTCATTCCATTCTCCCGATCCACACCAATATGAGAAAACTAGCTATCTCACCTGGGTTGTTTGGTTGGTCTTTTCTAAGGTGCCAAATCTGGGAAGATGTGGGTAAAATCAGCCTAGGTATATGAAAGAATAACCCTTCTAGATGGTTACCTTCAGATCCTTAGCCCAAATGAAAAACACAACTGCATAAATAATTCCCAAAATAATTACACTGAGTTATGCAGGTCACAGACATCACCTTTCCTATACCTGTCAGTAAGAATCTCCTCCATTTCATCCAAACAGAGAAGTAACTGAGCCTCTGCTGGAACACGTCCAGTGATATGTCTAAATTCACACGCCTTCTCCCACCCCCCCAAATAAGAGAGAGATAAAGGTAGCAAAAGACAGCTCAAGCAGTCAAATACACCAGAGCATCGCATGGCTGCTAACACTGGTGGGAAATTAACCATGCAAAGGAACAAAGGCTATCTTTTCCTCCAAAACTGGAGAAAAAGCTGACAATCAGTGATAAACAAGTTAAAAGACTACTTACCACCAAGGTGGGTGCTGTCAATAATCCCCAAGCAAAAAACTCCAAAAAGATGACGATGACCGCATGATAAACACTGGGAGAACCTATTCCTTGAGGCTACAAAGAAAGATTTTTTAAAAAGTTAACAGTGCTTTCCATACTTACCAACAGTGATAGTTAGCAGTCAATAAACATTTACTAAGAACAAATACATATTGGACACTAAGTCAGACATCTGCACTCACTGTTGCTGTCCTCAAAGTGACACGGACAGATGAGGACCACAAAATTCATTACCGCCAGCACAGTATGCAGTAGGAGTACACAGAGTACGAGGGGTGGACTCAGGCTTCTGGGAGAAGGTCGGGGGCTACCATGGAGGTAGGTAGGCAGAGGACAAGATGGCGAAGACTGCTCAGTCGCCAGCTCTGAGGCTGGCGGTGCATGGGCCTCACGCAGTCCAGGACAACCCAAGCACAGGCTGTGCAGGGGACAGGGAGGGACAAGCTGGGGCTTCACACCAGAGCCTCCATCTCATCCTGAAGGCACTGGGGAGCCAACACAGGATGTTAAACCTCACATGAGCAGATGCAGGTTCTAAGAAAGATTAATCTGGCAAAGGTACAGGCAGCAGTCAGGAGGGGACTGCACTAACCCAAAGCATACATGATGCAAGCAGCAAAAATCTTAACAGATAGCAACATGGCTCAAAGGCAGGACAGTGTCCAGAGTAAGTATGTAAGAGATCTGGGATTTGATATATACAAGAGTGAACATGGCTGGGCTCGGTGGCTCAGCCTGTAATCCCACCACTTTGGGAGGCTGAGGATTGCCTGAGCCCAAGGGTTCAAGACCAGCTCGGGCAACTTGGCGAGACCTTGTCTCTACAATAAATAGAAGAAAAAAAAATTAGCCAGATGTGGTAGTGTACACCTGTAGTTCTGGCTACTTTGAAGGCTGAGGTGGAAGGATCACTGGAGCCCAACAGGTCGGACACTGGGGTAGCAGTGAGTGTGCCACTGCATTCCAGCCTGGGCGACAAAGTGATACTCCAAATCAAAAAAAAAAAAAAAAAAAGAGAAAACGAATGTACAAAACTAAGTTTACACTGTTGCTAGAGGCATCTCAAGGTGCTCACTTCCGTGATGTGTGTAAGGTGGTAGAGCTCCCCTCGAGAATGGAAGACGCCCTCAGGCCCAGCAACACACAAGAGGGTTAAGGCTTCATAGCCTACTTTGTGGCATCTAACCACAGTTTTCTCATCTGACAGATTAATATCTAGAATACACAGGAACTGAAACATCTCAGCAGAAAATAAATCCAACTAAAAAAATGGGGCTGGGCATGGTGGCTCATGTCTGTCATCCTCATACTTTGGGAGGCCAAGGTGGGAAGATTACTTGAGCCAGGAGTTCGAGACCAGCCTGGGCAACACACCAAGACCTTGTCTCTACAAAAAAATTTAAGAAAAACTAGCAGGGCATGGTGGTGCACACCTGTAGTACCAGCTACTCAGGAGACTGAGGCAGAAGGATCACCTGAGCCCAGGATGTAGAGGCTGTGGTGAGCCGTGATCATGCCACTGCCCTCCAGCCTGGGTGACAGAGTGAGACTCAATTCGGAGAAAAAAAAAAGCTAACAAATATATGAAAAAATGTTCCACAACACTAATAATCAGGGAAATGGCAAGAAAAACCACAAGGAGGTTATGGATGGCTCTGTGACAGCCCATGAGGATGGCGATGACCAAAAAGACAGAAAAAAACAAACGCTGGTGAGGATGCAGAGAGTGTAAGCTAGCACAGCCACTCTGCAGAATAACATGGAGGCCCCTCAAAAAACAACAAAGAACCCCAAGTTACCCAGCAATCCCTTCAAGGGAATTGAACCACCATAGTAGAAACCTCTGCATGTTTCCTGCAGCACCAGTCACAACAGCCAAGGGAGATACGGAATGACCCAGGGGTCCCACAACAGAAAAATGGATCAAGAAAATGTAGTATACACCACAGACACAGACACACACACTCCCCCATGGAATACCAATCAGTCACAAAAAAATGAATCCTGTCATTTGCAGTAACATGAATGGAACTGGAGGATATTATGTCAAGTGAAATAAGCTGGACATAGCTCACGCCTGTCATTCCTAGCACCCTGGGACGTGGTGGTGAGAGGACTACCTGAGTCCAGGGGTTCAAGACCAGCCTGGGCAACTTGGTGAGATCTCATCTCTTCAGTAAATCAAAAAATTAGCTGGGCGTGGTGACTCACGCCTGTAGTTCCAGCTACTTGGAAGGCTGAGGCAAATGAAGAATTGCCTGAGCCCAGCAGGTCAAAGGTGTGGTGGCCGTGGGTGTGCCACTACGCTCCAGCCAGGGCAACAGAGGGAGTCTCGGACTCAAAAAAAGAAATAAGCTGAAGCCGGGCTTGGTGGCTCAACCTGTAATCCCGCGCCTTGGGAGGCTGAGGTGAGTGGATTGCCTGAGCCCATGGGTTCGAGACCTGCCTGGGCAACTTGGCAAGACCTCATCTCTACAATAAATCAAAAAATTAGCCAGGCGTGGTAGTGCGCACCTGTAGTTCCAGCTACTTGGAAGGCTGAGGTGGAAGGATCGCCGGAGCCCAGCAGGTCGAGGCTGCCTGCGGTGGCCGGGAGCGGCCACTGCACTCCAGTCTGGGTGACAGAGTGAGACTCCAACTCAAAAAACAAAACAAAAAACAAAAACAAGAAATAAGCTGGACACAGAAAAACAAATATTGCATGATCTCACTCACATGTAGGAGCTAAAAATGTAGAAGTAGATCAGAGCACACAAGGGCAGGGAAGAGCAGGGGGGGACGGGAGGATGGGGAGAGTGTGAAAGGACACAGAATTAGTGAGCCAGGAGGAGGACGTTCTTGTGATCCAGACTGCTGAGGATGACTACAGTCCACAATAATGTATTACACAGTTTCAGACAGCTAGGAGAATACTGAATGTCATCAACACAAGGAAATAGCAAATGTTTGAGGTGACAGATGTCTATGTGTCCCATGAATATGTACAACATGTCAATTAAAAAATAAAATCATGGCTGGGCGCAGTGGCTCAGCCTGTTAAGTCCAGCACTTTGGGAGGACAAGGTGAGAGGACTGCCTGAGCCCAGCGGTTCGAGACCAGCGTGGACAACTTGGTGAGACCTCACCTCTACAATAAATCACAAAAACTAGCTAGGCGTGGTAGCATGCCTGTAGTTCCAGCTACTTGGAAGGCTGAGGCAGAAAGATCGCCTAAGCCCAGCAGGCCAAGGTGGTGGTGGCCATTGAGTGTGCCATTGTACTCAGCCTGGGCAAGAGTGAGACTCCAACTCAAAAAAAAAAAAAAAAAAATTAATTAAATTAAAAAGTTAAAACTTAAAATAAGAATTACTTCAGCTATCGAACTTCATACTTAAAGGGCAACAGAAAATTGATAGAAAAACAAGTACCTACATTAGTCTCCACTAACAAGTTTGTATACTAAGAGAAAGACAAATTTTCTAGATAAAAGTCTAAACCTACTGCTATTTGGCCTGGATTTGCATGAGACAATCACACACTGTCATTGTCATACCCAAGCTTTAAAGTCTATTCAACAGCTTTATGCAGAAATATTAAATGTTTGGATTTTTCTACATGCTGAGAAAGACCCTCTGTCATTAATGTCATGATGTATCATCAGCATTTAAAATAAAGTCTCTTCCAACCTACAGAATTCAGGTACCTGAAAACCCCCTGGTAGAACTTGCCACTGAGGAGCTTGAGACAAGGGAAGGGGAGCAGAAGTACCAAGCTGGGAATGAGTTTGCACACAAGCTCATTCATTCAACAGACATTTACAGAGCACCCACTGTGTGCTTGAGGTCCCAGGGTTCCAAAAACAATGAAGACACACTCCCTGACCTCAAGTTCAGTCTGGAGAGGAGGAAACAAGACAATCAACTGCTTATGCGTAGATGCCACAAGAGTGGTGCACAGGTTAGGAAACAAGGAAAGAGAATTGCAAGAACAAGCAGCAGTATGGACAGTCACATTGGAGAAGACAGGA
Source organism: Tarsius wallacei (assembly GCA_963574415.1). Classification (NCBI taxonomy): domain Eukaryota; kingdom Metazoa; phylum Chordata; class Mammalia; order Primates; family Tarsiidae; genus Tarsius; species Tarsius wallacei. Next base: position 6,621 of record CAUYQG010245495.1, read on the forward strand.
GAAGGCAGGCAGGGCATGACAGTCCATATACTGGAGGCCAAGGAGTCAGAAGGAGGTAGAAGAGGCAACCTCGAAACTTTGCTAAGGAATTTCTCATCTTTGGGGACACAGGAAACCACTGAAGGGTTTCAAGCAAGAGAATGGTCTGATCAGGCAGCATTGCTCAATACATCACTAGTGATTTCCTAAGAAGGAAACTGAGTGTATGTACGAGAAAGCTACTTGTATCAGCCCCAACAAGAAGGGACAAGGGCATGAAACAGCAGAGCAGTATGGGCTCTGGAGGGGAGGGGAGTGTACATGAATTCAGGATCTGGATCAAGAGTAAGTGGAACCTGATCAATGGTGGCAGGAGAATCCCAAGCGTTCAGCTGGCTGCTTCTTGGTGACAGTGGGCAACTCCCAACACCTCTTCCCCGAGACTCAGATTCACCTCAGGTCCCATCTAGAGACTCTTCTTGACTTGAAGCATTTCTACTGCCTCTGAGCCCAGATTAGAATAATCAGCCAGCAGCAAATGCAGTGTGTGAAGCACCAGTATGGATGAAATCATCAGGAGAGTGAAGAGAACAGTGGGCTAAGACAGAACCTAGAAGGGCCACCACTCTAAGTGGAAGGCAGAGGAAGATGAAGGTGTTCTTTGATAAATAGAAGAGAAGATAAGAAAGAATAATGAAGGCCCGGTGCAGTGGCTCATGCCCATAATTCCAGCACTTTGGGAGGCCAAGGTAAGAGGATTGTCTGAGCCCATGAGTTCGAAACCAGCCCGGGCAACTTAGCAAGACCTCATCTCTACAAGAAAACCAAAAAATTAGTCAGGCATGGTGGTGTGTGCCTGTAGTTCCAGGTATTTGGAAGGCTGGGGTGGAAGGATCACCTGAGCTCAGCAGGTCGAAGCTGTGGTGGCCGTGAGTGTGCCACTCCACTCCAGTCTGGGCGACAGAGTGAGACTCCAATTCGAAAAAAAAAAAAAGAAAAGAAAGAGAGAGAGAACAATGAGAAAAATGAGAAAATAGAGAACAGTGTCACAGATGACAAAGGAGCAGTTTTAGGAAGAAAGAGGTGATGACCGGTGCCAAATGGAGCACAGGTAGTCAGATACAGTCAAAATGTGGCTATGGTTTTGCGCCCTACCACACATACCCAGCACCTACTAGAAAGCTTAGAAGAGCTTGGTGGAAAAACAAGTAACCTACAACAAAGGGCCTTTAGCATGCAAATTTCATGTTAAGAATCTCCAAGAAGATACAGTGTACGTTGTTTTCCAAACTCAACTATGGACTCTTTCTTTCACATAACAGACAGTATCACATGGACACTTGAGTTTCTTGGAAAAGAGTTTGGCATATGCTGATAAAAAGTTGGTAATTATATTTAAAATATATATCAATATACACACAGAGAAAAAAGGATAAAAGAAAATAATGTGCTAAAAGTGGTTCTCTATTTAAGTGAAGCAATGCTTAGTCAAGGGAAGACTTCCTAAGAGACAGGAGGTACATCTAAACTGAGACTTCAGAGTTCAGTGGGAAAGATGTCAAGATTGTCAGGTGGGTATGGGGGGGTGGGCAATGACCAAGAAATCTGAGGAACAGGATATGCAAAATGCCAGAAGACATAAGACATTATGGCTTATTTTACTATCTGATATCTAAGAAGGAAAGCAGTAACAACTGAGGTTGAGAAGTGAGCAGCGATGAAGTTGGAGAGACAACTTGAAAAGGGCCTTTTACCTAAAGGCAGCAGAAAAACACAAAAATGCTTTAAGCCAGAATGACATCATATCACAAGACTGCCATTCTAGAACAACAACCTTTACTGCCCTATGGCAGATGGACTGAAAGAGAGTCGGGAAGACAAAAAAGCAAGCTGTTGCAGAAACCCAGGTGAAAGGTGACTAAGGGGAATAACACAGTGGCAGCAGGGATGTAACAAAGCGAATGGATACAGAAGTTATCTAGATAATGGAGTCAACAGGACCCCGCAGCTAACGAGATGTCACAGGAGGGGAAGGAAAGAGAAACCATGAAGAAGTAAGACTGCAGCTTCTGGCATGGCTGGCTGCTCAGTGAGGAAAGGGAAAGCCTGAGAGGTTAATTAGTTTTAGGCATACTCGTTTAGAAAAACAGATGACACTAGCTAAATTCAAAAGGCAAAGAGACTGAGAAAGATTATGCAAGAAATCACAAAAGATGAATATCTTTTTAGTCAGGTGAAGCATTCATAAAAACCAATACTGAAGCCCCAAGACATAACAGAAAGGATAAGGGACATACACTAATAATTTTTTTTTTTTGAGTTGGGAGTCTCACTCTGTTGCCCAGGCTGGAGTGCCATGGCACACTCACGGCCACCCTAGCGTTGCCCTGCTGGGCTCAGGCAATCCTTCCGCCTTAGCCTTCCAAGTAGCCAGAATTACAGGTGCACACTACCATGCCTGGCCAATTTTTAAAAATTTATTGTAGAGATGAGGTCTAGTCAAGTTGCCCAGGCTTGTCTCAAATTCGTGGGCTCAGGCAATCCACTCGCCTGGGCTTCCCAAAGTGCTAGGATTACAGGCTGAGCCACCACCCGCAGGTTCGAGACCCACCCAGGCAACTTGGTGAGACCTCGTCTCTATAATAAATAAAAAAAAAATTAGCCGGGTGTGGTAGCATGCACCTGTAGTTCCGGCTACTTGGAAGGCTGAGGCGGAAGGATTGCCGGAGCCCAGCAGGTCGAGGTCGAGGTTGCAGTGGCCGGGAGTGTGCCACTACACTCCAGTCTGGGGGACAGAGTGAGATTTCAACTCAAAAAAACCCCCCAATATTTAATAACATTTCCTGTGGAAATAACAAAGATGTTCACGACAGCATTGTTTATAGTAGGAAAAATGGAAAGCTAAATGTTCGACCTGTTTTTAACACATCCTACAGTCAAATCATAGTATGTAAATCAGATATCATATGCATCCCAAAACTGTTTATAGATAACATTTAATGACATGTAAAAATGCTTAGGACAATGTTGACTTTTAAAAAATCAAAGTAGGATATAAAATTGTATATGCAGGGTAACTTCAACACTGACAAACAAAAACTCACCTCAATGCTAACAGTGTTTATATTGGGTAGTGATTTCAAGTGATAATAACATTGTTCTGAACTTTCTAAATCTTTTCTAATAAGCATGTTTATACTTTAAGAGCAAAATGATTAGAAGTAAAACTAGAACACACACACAAAAAAAGAAAACTACAAGCCAATATTACTGATGAACACAGATGAAAAATAATCCTCAACAAAATGCTAGCAAACTAAATTCAACAACACATTAAAAAGATAATTTATAATGATCAAATGGGACTCATCCCATGGTTGGAAGTATGGTTCAACACATGCAAATCCATCAACATAATGAAGGGCAAAAACCATTTGTTCATTTCAATTGATGCCAAAAAAAATTTGATAAAATTCAATATCCCTTCATAATAAAACTTTAAAAACTGGGTATAGAAGGAACACATCTCAGTAAGATAAAAACCATATATAACAGACACAAAGCTAGTAACATACTGAATGGGGAAAAACTGAAAGCCTTTTCTCTAAGACCTAGAACAAGACAAGAATGCCCACTTTCACCACCGTTATTCAGCATAGTACTAGAAGTCCTAATAGAGCAATTACACAAGAGAAAGAAAAAAGGCCATTCAAACTGGAAGATGCCAAATTACCTTTGTTTGCAAATGACACGACCGTACAATTAGAGAAACCTAAAGAAAGACTCCACCTAAAATCTATTAGAACTGATAAACAAGTTCAGAAAATCGCAGGATACAAAATTAACATACAAAAACCAGCAGTATTTCTATATGCCAACAGTGAATAATATGAAAAGAATCCATGAAAGTAATTTCATTTATAATAGCTACAAATAAAATACCTAGGAATAATTAACCAAAGAAGTGAAAGATCCCTACAATGAAAACTATAACACATTCTGATAGAAGAAATTGAAGAGACACGTAAAAAAAGGAAAGATATTCCATGCTCCGTGGGTCGGAAGAATCAGTATTATTTAAATGTCCACACTACCCAAAGCACCTACAGATTCAATGCAGATAAAATACCAATGACATTCTTCACAGAAATAGAAAAAATAATTCTAAAATGTATATGGAACCACAAAAGACCCAGAGCAGCCAAAGTCATCCTGAGCAAAATAACAAAAATGGAGGAATCACACTACCTATCTTCAAATTATACTACAGAGGTATAGTAACCAAAACAGCATAGTGCTGGCATAAAAAGAGACACATAGACCAAGGGAACAGAATAAAGAACCCAGAAATAAATCCACATGTCTACAGTGAACTCATTTTCAACAAAGGCGCAAGAACATACACCAGGGAAAGGAGAGTCTCTTCTATAAGTGATGTGGGAAACAGGATATCCATGTGCACAAGAACGACACTAGACCCCCTCTCTCACCACACACGACAATCTCATCAAAATGGATTAGGGGCTTAAATCTAAGACTTGAAACCATGAAACTGTTAAAAGAATACACCGGAGAAACTCTCTGGGACACTGGTCGGGGTAAGGATTTCTTGAGTAATCCCTCAAAAGTACAGGCAATCAAAGCAGAAATGGTCAAATGAGACCGTATCAAGCTAAAAAGCTTCTGCACAGCAAAGGAAACAAGTAAAGAGACAACCCACAAAATGGGAGAAAATATTTGCAAAGTACTCATCTGACAAAAGATTAATAAGCAGAATACATAAGGAGCTATGACAACTCAACAGGAAAAAAATCTAATAATCTGATTTTTTTAAATGGGCAAAAGGTCTGAATAGACATTTCTCAAAAGACATACAGATAGCCAACAGGTATATGAAAAAATGCTCAACATCATTAATCATCAGAGAAATGCAAGTAAAAACTGCAATGAGATATCCTCTCACCCCAGTTAAAATGGCTTTTATCCAAAACACAGACAATAAGGAATGCTGGTGAGGATGTGGAGAAAGAGGAGCCCTAGCGCACCGAATCAGCACAGCCACTGTGGAGAGCAGTACGGAGGGTCTCAAAACCTGAAGGCAGTACTGCTGTGTGAGCCAGCATCCCGCGGCTGGGGATACACCCAGATCAGTGTATCAAAGAGAGCGTGGTGCGCCATGTTCATTGCAGCACTGTTCACCATAGCCAAGATCTGGCTAAGTGTCCATCGACAGGTGGATGGACAAAGAAGATGTGGTCCACACACACAACAGAATACACTCAGTCATAAAAAAGAACGTAATCCTATGATTCGCAACAACATGGATGGAAACGAAGGACAGCATATTAAGTGAAATAAGCCAGGTGCAGAAAGTCAAATTTCACATGCCGTCACTCAGATGTGGGAGCCAAAATGTAAAACAATTGCTCTCAGGGAGACAGTAGAATGATGATTACCGGAGGCTGGGAAGAATATAGTAGGAATGGAGATGGTTAACGGGTACAAAAATAAAATGAGCAAGCTCTAGGATTTGATAACACAATAGGGTGGCCACAGTCACAATTATAACTTATTGTATATTTAAATATAACTAAAAGAATGAAATCAGAATGTTTCTAACACAAAGAAATGGTAAGTGTTTGAGGCAATGGACACCCCAAGTACCCTAGTGTGATTATTACACACAGTACATCTGTATCAAAACATCACATGCACCTGATAAATACATACATCTATTATGTACCAATAATGAAAAAGAAATAAAGTAAAATAAACTATAACAGAAAAAATAGGTAGGCTGCATATACTAAACTATTCTATATTTCCCAGAATTGGCAGAAAAACAAGCAGAGAAGGGGAGGGATATTTGCTTGTTCTAAAGAACTGGTAATTCAGAGAGATTACATAATATCCATATTCATCTCTTCTTGATGTACGCTGGCTGAAACCATCCACTGTTACTTTGACTGCCATTTTCAATTAAAGAGCGCAGCATGCCATGTTTATTGCAGCACTGTTCACCATAGCCAACTTAGCTGCTAAATAATGGAAATCTTTAAATCAAACACTTTTGTCAGAATGCTTCTTGGAAAAAAGCTATTGTTTTTACTTAAACTTCAAACTTTTGGTAGCTGCAAAGGGGTTGTTACATTTCAACTGTAGGTGAATTTGTGCAGAAGATAATGCTTTATTGGGAAGCAAGTCTTCTAACTGTATCAGGATGAACTGGATGTGAACACTAATCTAAGGAAACTGCTCATGAATTTATCCCCAAACACACCAACCTAGAGCAAATGCTGATCGAGGCAGCAAGGAGAGAAGGGATTCAGGATGCTGCCTGTTACACACCCACCAAAGACTGCAAGCGTGCTGATGTGTCCTGGCATTGGCTGCCACGCTAGCACCTCAGGACTACTTCATAGCACCCCGGAGTCTGTAGAGGCCCAACTCCCTGCAAGCCATCCTGACACCACCTGAGCCCTCCTGGCCAGTGAAGCATGCAGGGGCCAGAGCTTGGTTCCAGTCTTCCGAAATGACTGCCAACTCCTATATACTCGAATTAGTCAGAGATACTAGGGAAAAAGAATCTGGTGCTCTGCTTTTCTAGGCATACGTATTCACTTTCAAAGGGTATGTCAATGTTGGTTTTCAGATCTTCCAGCAAAACAGTTAACATATACCTTGCTTTCTACCAAGTCTTTAAAGTCATTTTTACCAATTCTCTTGTCAAGGAGCTGTACATCTTCCATTCTGCCAGAGATATAATCTTACAACAGTACTGCCAAAATAAAGATCATATTGAAAAATAAGAAAATTTTAAAAGGTCATAAGGAAAATCCACTCGAATAATGTGAAAAACTCTTTAGCTCTTAGCCTCCAACAGGAATGCGTACAAACAATATGGTAACATATGGCCATGATTGAACAAAGCAAAACAAAATTTTAGTATTCTAAGATGTCAGAATGCATTTTTAATTCAGCTGTCCTGAATGGCCAATACTGAATGGGTACACCAAAATGACAGTTACATACACTAAAACATAAGTAAAAATGATATTTCTACCTAGAGATGCTTTAAAGGCAAATTCACAAATATGGTTACTCTCATCAGTGAAATGACATGCAGTACATGATTAAATAAGCATTTACTGGATGTAACCTGTGAAACTTAGTCTTTAGTTTTTTATGCTGTGTCAAACAGAATTGCTTTGAACTTTGAGACGTATGGGCCCTGTTGGGAATCTCCCAAGAAAGCATACAGTCAAAAGAGAATTTGCCAACAATCTCAGGGTGAACAGACTCGGGTTAGGAACTCGTGATACAGAATCACACACCTTAAAGTAATTTACCTTACCTGTGGACTGCTCAAAAAGGCAATATATTAGTCAGCTGTATCCTGGCCTCAAAGCCAACTGAAATATAATTTCAAGGGGGAAAAAAAACACTTAGTAACTTATGATTAACCTGGTTCATTTAGCCAGGTTCACTTCTTCAACCGTTAAAAACTACAATCTGCTCTAATTTTTTGGCAAATCATTAACTACTTCTTACTAGTTGTGCTTATAAAAATACTAGAATTGACTTAACAGGCTTACAAATATGTCATTAGCGGAAGGGGAAAAATTTTATTAACATTGTTGGACACTAGAAAGAAAAAAGCAGGGTGTCGAGGAGTCCCAGTGAGCAGGCATGTGAAACATGGCCAGCCTGCTCAGTCCTGTTATGGACCAGTACTGACCCCCACCTGGAATCAATTCATCCCTGGGGGAACTTTCTAAAAGTTCTGAAACTGTTAAGTCAACAGCAATAGCTCCAAAACATCCTATGATACACTGCATTAAAAAAACACATAAGAACAGAACATCAAACAGCAGTACATTCCCTTAAAAACATTCAAACAGTAGTCTGACCCAGTGTAAGCAGAGAGGCAGAAAAGCAAAGCCATTTTAAAATCATTTCTGTGACTGTAATAGTTATACTTTTTTCGCTTAAGGATAGAAGAGATTAAAATACAAATACTGCAAAAACTTTCCCTGCATTTATTGAAATATATCCCGTAATTCTCACTTCAGAATAAACAAATTTAAAATAAAAATTCATCTGGGAATGTGTAGTATAAAATAGTTTTTATCACTTTAAAATTCACATACTAGGCCCTGTGGCTTCAAAGATGCAAAACAAAGCCCCTATTCTAAAGTGTTCAGTGCTCCTAGAAAAGAAAGTGAAATACTAAGTGTATAAAGATGAAAAATGATAATACCCCCATGCCCACAAGTCCTCAAGAAAAGTTTTCAGTTATTCTATGTAAAAGCTATTGCTGGTGCAAAAATTTTCTTTTGTGTCCTGAAGCAAACAAAGACGTCACTATAACTTTAATAAATAACAGGATACAAAAGATTTGAAAAAACTTTTCCAAAACTCACAGGATTTGGAACGAAAGCACTTGCTGTAAAGAAAATCAATAACCCTAAAGAGAGGTTACAAAATTGAGCTTTTAGAGAAAAAGCAAGGTGCGATTTTTAATCAGCTTCATCCTTATCTTTGCAAACAGTACTGATTTTAAATTTCACTTGGTCTTAAAAAGAGAATCCTTCATTTCCTATATTTTGTAGATTTTATGAAGAATGCAAAACACTACCTCTTTCTAAAGGATGATAAAGGCAACAGTATTCCCCACCCCCCCCCCACCCCACCCCCCAGTCCTCACCAACTTGGTCAAAAGATCTATGGCTGCTCACAAGTGAATCAATCCAAGTTGTGTCTTTACCCT
>CAUYQG010245503.1:0-14483 GCA_963574415.1 Tarsius wallacei
ATGGTGCATGCCTGTAGTCCCAGCTACTCAGGAGGCTGAGTTTGGAGGATCGCCTGACTCTAGAAGGTCAAGGCTGTGGTGAGCCAAGATTGTGCCACTGTACTCCAGCCTGGATGAGAATGAGACCCTGACTCAAAAAAAATAGTCAGCTGTCTACAGCACCTGAACAATGCTGAACTGCCCAGCGTCCCAGACACACCCCACGTCCACCATCAGCAGCTATTGAAGCCCGTCTTCCCAGCTGATCCCCAAGCTTTCCGGGAGGAACACCAAGCAGGGCTTCCATAGGACAGGGAGGTGCCTTCCTCCTCCACACTGGGAGCTCCCAAGAGCAGAGTCCACCTGCCTCCCGCGTCTGCATTCCAGCACCATGGCAGAGCCTGTGCCCGAGGAAACAGACATTGCCTAGGAACCATTCATGACACTTCGCCTGTGTCACCTACATAGGGTACAAGATGAGTGAAGGAACAAAGTCACGAGTCTCAGAGCTGTTCAGGAGGTCCCGGAGGAGGTGGCCTGAATGTGGCCCTGAGGGCTGAGGATTAGAGGTGGCTGAGGAAAGGAAAGAGGCATCTGAGGCGGAAGGGACACCATGAAGAAAGTCAAGGGTCACAGCACAGTAAGGGGACAGAATGGGTGGGCACTGGGAGCACTGGGCAAGGGCAGGTAAGGCGTGATTCGGCAAGATGTGGCTGGTGGGCGTGGGAGGCCCCGGAAGGCATCTGGGGAAGGAAACCATGTGGCCACAAGCAGCTATGGGCCAGGAGGATGGCCTGTCATTCCTGTGCACAAGTTTTCAGCCTTTCTACCCCTCATAGCCACCCACCACCACGTATTCCTCTGATCTTATCTCCTCCACAGAACTGGTTAACCAGAGCTGGAGGCTTCCTGCCTCGGGCAGCCTCTCCTAGCCTCCCTCGACTCTGCCCCCCTTCCCCAGGGCTGCTCCGTGAGTGCAGGGCCCAGGCAGTACTGGCACAGTCTGCCCAGGTTAGGACAAGGCTTTCTAGAAACAGGACCAACCACAATCACTTCCCACCATCACTCTCTCCTTCAGGGTTGAACTCCAGTGAACAGAGGCAATGCTGTCTCCTCCTTCGCTCCCCAAAGTTAGGCAGGGGAGAGGGGAAGGGACCCAAGGAGAAACTTTTCCTTGAGTGAAGTGGCCTTGAGTCAGGGGATGGGCTTGAAGTCCTCTGGAGATGACAGTCTGAAGTGCCCGGGGCATGGGACAGAGGACAGTACCCCACAGACACCCTGTGGGCCTTGCAGTCCCCAGGGAACCCAGTAATCACCACTCTGGGCCTGATGACAAGAAGGTGGGCAGAATCTGAGAGGCATGTCTGAGCCTGGACACTGGGGCTGGGCCCATCCAGGTCTGAGAGACTCTGGGGACAGGAGGTGGAAGGAGAAGTGACATTTCCCCACCCTACTCCCACCCCGGTTAGGGCAGCCATCGTGACTACATTTCTCTCCCCCAGGAGGGTGGCAGGAGGGCCAGGCTTGTGCCAGCCCAGGAGAAGGGGCTGAGCTCAAAGGGCTCAGTGAGGTGGCACTGCTGCCTTGATGGGCCTGTGGGCAGAGAGAGGGCTTAGGACTGGTACTTAGGGGGCCAGTTTGGCAGAGGAACAAACAGGTTGGGGGTAGGACTGAGTTTCAGGGATTAGCTGTGCCTGGGCTGGAGAAGGGCCAGGCAGGGAGTTCCAGGAGAGGGAAAGACACAAACAAAGCTGGGCAGGGGTTGTGTCTTCCTTCAGACAGCAAGGTCCCTGGGAGCAAGGACTATGTGTCCCCTCAGACATCCCCTTCCTAGCAGTGCCAGAAGGCAGAGGAGACCCATTCCTAGACCCATTCCTAGACTCCCTGGGAGAGGGAGACAAAAACAACACACAGAGAGAGGGCAGGGGCAGGTCTCAGTTGAGAGGAGTTGGGGCCATAGGAGGACACAGATCTGTGAGTCAGAAATAACCCTGAGTTGGGAGTAACTCCCACACAAGTCATCGTGTCGTATTAGTAAAACACAGACCCAACCCTTCTCTCCTCCAGGAAACCTCCCTGGGTTGACTGTCACCCCACACTCCTCCCCTCACCCAAATTAAAGATTCCCATGGGAGACAGCTCCCTCCACCTGACACCCTCACCACTCACTTCCCACCCCAGAATCCACCCTACATAGGTGCCTAGTTCCCCCTTCATCCCCCACCCTGACCCCAGACCCCACACACCAAGCCCTCCATGAAGCGGGGCACGTTGTCCAAGAGCAGCGCCTTCAGCTCCTTCAGGGACAGGGTCTCCACGTCCCCTTCCCGGGCCGCGTACTGGTGGAAGCAGTGGATGATTTGGAAGAGGGATTCCTCCACTGGCGTGTCCGTCATGATGGCTGGGCCCCGTCTGGGGCAGGGGGCAGATCGGGGGCAGGGGTGGAGCAGCTGGGGACAGTGGAGAATCTGAGGAGAGAGCTGCACCTCATCTAGGCTCACGCACAGCATATGAGTGCTTCCTCCCAAAACCTTCTGCCCTCTTGTTCCTGCCCACATTCCCAAGCTATGTCTCCGGTCCCTGAAGTCCCTGCACTCTATCTGACCCTTTGCAAACTTGACTCAAAATCACTGCTCTGCAAGAAGCTTTCCTGCAAAATCTCAAGACAGAGCTCTATCCCTTCACTGACACTGTGAGCCCCGCTCCCCCACCACCACCCCCGCCCCGGTCACAGAAGCTGTATCCTCCCTCCCTGTGACCTACCTCAGTTTAGGAGTTGCCTGAAGTTAAAAATAAGAAGAGACTAAAAACCCTTTGAAGCAAGCCAGTGTGTATGTGGTTTTCCAATAAAAATATTGTTAAATGCTTGAAAAGACAGAATCCCCACTACCATAAACTGTTTTGTGCCACAAACAGCATATTAAAACAATTAGGCTACCCAGATAAACCAACCTTGTTCATTATTGTCACTTGTTGTTTTCTTTCCCTTGAGTGTAGAGACCTCGTGTGGATTCACTTCTTTGCTCCTACACATACCTCATTGTGCAACCCTCTCTAAAAGGGTTGGCGTGACATCAGCACTGTCCCTTCACTCTCAGTCCCTGAAGCCTCCCCAGAGCCTCTGTGCAGCACCCATCTGGTGCTCTGCAGCCTGTGACACCACCCCCCCCCAATTCCTATGGAGACAAGAGTCTTATTTTCAGGGGAACAGGCTCACCCTGTCATACCCACCCACCCCGGATTCTGTACAGACAGGAATCATAGCAACCACTGCTCCCATCACCTGTGGAACCAGCCAGGTGGCAGGAGAAGCACCTGATACACATTTTCCATCTTAATCCTCACAATGGCCTCAAGCGGTAGGCATCATTACCTTCCTTTTCCTGATAGGGATATGAAACCCAGAGAGGTTAAGTAATTTCCCAAGATCACACAACTAATCCACCTGGAGCCTGGTTCAAAGCAAGCCCAAAGATGTGCTTTTAACTTAGGGTCCTAAATCCCTTTTAGGCCACAGTTGTACTGTCAGGACACCCAACCACACTGCACATGTTCTCCCAAACATGTAAGCTGCCCAACTCCGCTTTCTAGAACCTGTACAAACCCGACACAGCCCCCTCCCTGCCCCCATGATTCTCTTGCAAGAGGCACTGACCTGTCACTGTTGGGGTGAGGATCTGAATCCACAGCCCCAGCCTGTAGTTGAGTCTGGAGATTCCTCAGCGCTCAGGCAGGAGGCAGGTGTGAGCCGGGAACCCACCACCAAGCCCCACAGCCCGCCTATCCTCGACACCTCTAATTATGGCAGCCAGAATTGTAACTCTTCACAGGTTCTTTGGCAGCAGGACTGGGCCTTAATTACATTCCTGAGATGATATCACAACACTTACTTGCTAAGATTAACTCAACCAGTTTCAGGGACCCACCTCCCTCAGAACCAGATCTGAAGCATCCAAGAATCACACAAGGTTCCATTATCCATCTGCCTGCCTCAGAGGTCCTCCTCCCAGCTCCAGGGCTTGGGTGGGGCCAGGCCCACACTTAAACATATTTTCCTGGGCTGTCCTCCCTCCATTAGCGAACCCGCAATCTCTACAGTCATGAAGTGCGTTCATTCATTCAACAAATATTCTTGAATATCTACAGCGTGTCAGGCAAGATGAATGAGACACAGGGCCAGCTCACAGGGTGGGGACGTGTGAGGGACAGTCACTCACTGTCATGATGCACTGTGGACACTGAGTGGTAAGAACAGGGCGTTCTGGACACTCAGGAAGAAATACCTTCTGCCTGGGTGGTTGAGGAAGGCTTCCTTAGGGAGGTGATACTTGAGTTGAGACTTGAAGAGTTTTGAATTGCAAGCAGGAATGGAAGACCAGGCACTCCAGATGGAGGAAACAGCACTGGCAAAGGCTTGTCGGAGTACTGCTCGGGGGAGAGTCCACAGGGAGTTTTTGTGAGCAGTTAGAAGGAACAAGGCTGGAGGGGCAGGACGGAGACAGAACTGGAAGACTCTGTGTGCCAAGATAAAGCAGCAATTTTATCCTGTGCACAAAAAGAAGTTGATAGAGGATTGTCTGTCCTGTTAGATGGATGTTTTATTCAGATGGATGACAGATGAAAGGGAGGAGGTAGTGTCAGCCTTGTTCATTAGAAAATAACCTACTGCAACGTGGAAGCGATGCCACTCTGAGTTGAGGGCCAGAACTGTAGACTTGGTCTCCCTACAGATGCCACCTGGGCGCTTGAGTGACAAGTGAGCTCCCCTCCCCCATCTCACCCCAACACAAGCCTTCTCCCATTCACCCATCCACAGGGCCCCATCTCACACCAAGCAGCTACTCTGGGAGAGGCCTACCCAAGCTGATGAATGAGTATCCCGGGAGAGGGCGCCAAAGGACAGGTAATTGAACCAGAGACTGTCTGGTCATCCCTGAAGATTTGAGAACGGATATTAAAGTAGATACTTAAGCCAACACATTTTCCAGATTGCTGGGTGAACCCTCATCTGCCCAACATAACAATTTCCTCAGAAAACAAGCGGTTCACCAATGCACGTTTATGTTTCTAAACTAAAACCATGGCTCAAATTTCTAAAAAGTGAAATCGTTAAGCATTGCCAAGCTACAGATGAAGAGAATTGTATTGAATATCTTTGATTCAGTCATCATTTTTCTAGTAATTTATTCCCCCAAATCAATTAAGCAGATGTTGAAAGCAGTTATTAGGAAAACGTTTGCCACTGCAGTATCTATAGCCAAGAAACAAAAATAAAGGAAAAACCCTGGAACCATCCATTAACAAATTTGGCATACAGATAGAATTCACTCTTGGACAATTGCTAGATAACAATTTGTTGCTCAAGAGCAACTCTATTTCTGACCTATGGCTGGTTGGGGCCTAGGATCAGATTGCACTCCTGTTCACCCTGTCTTTTGTTCACACTGGAATATAACAACCCTCCACACCCTGCCAACACCCAGAAGTGATTCCTCCCACAGTTGACTGTAACTATCCTTCGTACTTAATGTTATGCTGTGGACACCTTACATGCTTCATCAGGGCTAGCCTGATTTTTAATGAGAACATGGTGATCATTTGTCTGCATGTATCTAAATTTGTCTTATAGATCCATTGTTAGTAGACATTTAAATTACTGTTAGTTTATACATTTTAATATTCACTCTTCCTTAATATTGATATTTCTTCAGAATTTTGCTGTATGTTATGTGCACCTGTGCTAGGTGCTGGGGAGGAAAGGAACAGAAATGAATTGAATAACGTTCTGCCTTCTGGAAGCTCATGGTCTGGAGGTGGAGACAGACATCTAGGCAAAACATCAAAGGAAATGTACTTAGAAAAGAACCAAAAACTTGGTGCTCCCCCTGCCGACTCAGCCCCCCACCCCCCCAACTCACAACCTTCACCACCCACAGCCAGGACAAGGTTTTGATGCACAAACATTTAGATTTCACCTGTTTCCAATGTGTGGAGACCAGTCATTGAAAGCGATGTCTTGTGGCCTCCAGAAGTCACTGCAGCAAATGAGTAGCTTGAAAAAGGAGGTCCACCCCCAAATGGCCCTGAAGTCCTCCAAGTTTTCAGACAACTCAAGGACAAAGACCTCAAGAAGATAATATTAGATTTCTGGCTAAGAGGGCAGTGGGGTGGAGTGGGAAGAATCAGGCAATTACTTAAAAATTAAAGAGATGTGACCACTTTGGTACCCAAAACAATGAAATCAGGTTATACTGCCTAAATACTGAGACTCCTTTTGGATTTGTGTTGCCAGTTCTCACCAGTGTATATCTGCTTCCTACTATACAGACCTATCAACAAACTGATATTCTAGTCAATGGCCTCTGGAGTATCTGAACCCTGTGATGGTGGGCTGTGCTTGGAGGGGGTCCTAGATGCATTCAAAGCCGTAGGGGAAAGGTTTGGGATGAATAGAAAGAACATGCGACGTTGTTTTCTGAGCAATGGAGTGCCTTTGTCATATAGAAAATTAGAATAGGATTCAAGCATGAGGAGTGCCCAGGCTGCTTCTGTAGGATCCGAGGCTCCTGGATGGACAGAGAAGGTGACTAAACGTGTAGAGCTCTTCCTCTGCTGAGCGCTGTCTACCCACTCATCTGTCTGTTACGTCTACCCACTCATCTGTTTTCATAACAGTTGCTGGTAAGAAACCCAAGGAATACTACATGAGGCAGCATGCTCAAAGCTGGAAAACACAGAGGAACACTTCAAGCCCAGGCCCACGGGTTCCACAGAGCCGGTTCTTAATCCCCGCGTTGTCTCGACTCTGAGAAACAGGAGATCTAGCCTTGGAAAGAGAGGGCCCCGCAGTTAGAGAAAGGACTTGAAAAGAAGTGCTCGTGTGGGAGCCAGCCTGATGTGTTCGAGGGGCAGAAACAAGGGTTGGAATGGAGTAAATGTGGAGCAGAGCGACAGGAGATGAGGTCTGAGGGGTGGGCAGAGCCAAACCATGAGGACTTTGCTAATTTGAAGTTTTTCTCTCAGTGAGATAAGAAGTCACCAAAAGATTTTAAGTAAGGAATGTGCCATGTCCATGGGCTGAAAGACTGCTGTTATAAAGCTGTCGATTCTCCCAAAAGTAACCTGTAGATTCAGTGCAATCTCAACCCAAAAATCCTAGCTGGAATTTTCGTAAAAACTGACAAACTATTTCCAAAAAGTATACAGAAAGCCCAAGAATAGGCCAGGCACGTTGGCTCATGCCTGTAATCCCAGCACTTTGGAAGGCCGAAGTGGGAGGATTGCTTGAGCCCAGGAGTTCGAAACCAGCTTGGGCAACATAGTGGGACCTTGTCTCTCTAAAAAAAAAAAGTCAAAACATTAGCTGGGCATCAAGGTGCACACCTGTAGTTCTAGCTGCTAGGGAGGTTGAAGCAAGAGGATTGCTTGAGCCCAGGAGGCCGAGGCGGTGATGAGCTGTGATCCTGCCACTTCACTCCAACCTGGGTGACAGAGTGAGACCCCAACTCAGGAGAGAAAAAAAAGACCAAGAATAGCCAAGACAATCAAGAAGAAGAAGATATGGGAGAATTTGCAGTACTGTATGTTAAGATTTATTATAACATATCAAGACTAGTGAGACCATCAGAACTAAGTGGAGACCTGAGAAGAAGACATACCATATCATATATCTATTCTAGATAAAGTGCACTGCTGAGCACAAGCTTTTCAGTAGATTTCACTGGATCAACTGGATATTCATTCCCATGAAAGGAAAATGAAAGTTGTCCTGACAAGAAAACAAAAACAATTCCAAGTGGATTGTAGGTCTAAAAGTAAAAAGTAACCTCTAGGGAGGAACGCTGTGTCCTCACATGGCAGAAGACTGGAGGGCAAGAGAGACCACGCTGCATAAGGCCTCCTTTATAAGGGTCTTAATCCCATTCACAAGGGGTGAACCTTCACGGCCTAATTGCCTCTTAATTCCCTCCACCTCTTAATACTATCCCATTGGCCATTAAGTTTCAGCACTCAAATTTTGGAAGGGACACATTCAAACCATAGCAGATGATTACCAAGGACTGGGAGAAGAGAAGGGGAAGGTAGTGTTTAATAAGCGTAGAGTTTCAGTTTTGCAAGATGAAAAAGTTCTGGAAATCTGTTGGACAACAATATGAATACACTTAGCACTACAGAAATGTACACTTAAAGCGATTAAAATAGTAAATTTAATGTTACATGGTTTTTACCATAATAAAAATGTAAAAAATAAATCAGAAAACCTCATTTAAAAAATAAATAATTAAAGCTCCTATAGCATATGAAAAGATACTCAAGACCTCAATCTAGAAGATATACTTCTGTATATTATTCTAAGAGTTTTTGTCTGAGTTCTTATATTTCGGTCTAAGGCCCATTTGAGTTAATTCTGTGTATGATGTGAGGAAGGGTTCCAACTTCATTCTTTTTGCATGTAGCAACTCACTTGTCCCAACACCATTTGTTGAAAAGACTATTCTTAGCAGGACATGGTGGCTCACACCTGTAATCCCAGTACTTTGGGAGGCCGAGGTGGGAGGATTGCTTGAGCCCAGGAATTTGAGACCAGCCTGGGCAACATAGCGAGACCTCATTTCTACAAAAATAAAATAATTAGCCAGGCATGATGGCACACACGCATCTATAGTCCCAGCCACTCAGGAGGCTGAGATGGAAGGATTGCCTGAGCCCAGGAGGTTGAGGCTGCAGTAAGCCGTGATCACGTCATAGCCTTCCAGCCTGTGTGACAGAATGAGACTCTGATTCAAACGAAAGAAAGAGAGAAAGGGAGAGAGGGAGGGAGGGAAAAAAGACTATTTTTTCTTCATTGAATTGTCTTAACACCCTTGTTAAAAATCAATTGACTACAAATGTGAAGGCTGAGGACACTTTTTATTATAAAATCTTAGCTTTACCTGTGTAAAGTTAACTTCCGTCAGAGTCTGACATGATTCTGTGCTCCAGACAAGCTGTGTTTCTGAGCTTTCTAACCTCTGCAGGGCCTTGTCATCCTGAACCCTCCAGGTCTCGACCCCACATCATATGGAGCCATCATGACCCATAAACCCACTCCCCACCCCACCACACATCCACTCTGTGGGTCATGGTCATGGTCTTCCCCAGCAACTTCACAACTGCTTTTTCAATTAGGACTATTTTTTGAGCATTTCCCCAAATCCTTAATATTCTCTGAGTGCTTGATTCTAAATAGCTACATTATATGAAATTTCTGAACCATTTTGACTCACCTCTGACACCAAATGTGTGGAGAATTTTTTTCCCAGACCAACCAATTCTCTACTCCTACAATTCAATTCTGACTCTAACTACCCAGAGTTAGCACAGACCCCACAGGTCAAAAGCTCAGTCCCACAAAATGTCTTCCAATTCAGATGCTCATCTCAGGACCTGGATCTCTCATACTTCTAAATGACTGGTTATAAATTGAAGCCTCCCACCAACCCCCTCCACAGGTTAGATTATTTGCTAGAAGAGTTCACAGAACTCAGGAAGGCACTTTACTTGCTATCACCAGTGTATTATAAAGAACACAACTCAGAAACAGCCAAGTGGGAAAGACATACAGGGCAAGGTACAGGGACAACATAGAGCTCCTATGCCCCCTCCAGATGCACCACCCTCCCAGTATGCTTGATTAATAACTGCATCCCCAAAATATGATTTTGTACAAAGCTCTGTGGTAGGCACTGGGGAAAGAGTGGAATACAAATAAATCAGAAGATCTGGCCGGGCACAGTGGCTCACTTTGGGAGGCTGAAGCGGGAGAATCACTTGAACCCAGGAGTTTGAGACCAGCCCAGACAGCATAGTGAGACCTTGTCTCTAAAAAAGAAAAAAAATTTAGCCGGGCATGGTGGTGGGCATCTGCTGTCCCAGCTACTCCAGAGGCTAAGGCAGAAGGATTGCTTGAACCCAAGAGGTCAAGACTGCAGAGTGACACCTTGTCTCAGAAAGAAAAAGAGAAAGAGAAAAGGAAGGGGAGGGAAGGGAGGAAAGAAAGGAAGGAAGCCCCTCTGCCCTTCAGAAACTTTAGGTGAATACCAGAAGACATACACCTCTTGTTTTAAAAGGTGCAAGACTGGTACCCAACATTGGACACCAGCACAACCTAAAGATGGACAAGAGTAAGGATAGATCAGCTGTTGTGGAAAAACCCCATAGGCGACTGTGCGGTACGAGCTCGGTAGCGCCACCGTGTGGAAAACTGGGAAACAGAACTGCAATTCTCTCTCAGGGCCAGAGTCTGATGGGGGTCTCTGACTGGTGCCAACTGTTAATAGGAACAGCCCTGATTGAAAGTCAGAACCATAAAATCCCCCTTGGCCAGAGAACCCTTCTGGAGTGCTTCCCACTGCTTTCTCCACCTTTCCAGTTTCAGCCTAGAAGGCCCAGCCTTCTCTAGAAATTGGGCGAGACAGAGATTGATCGTTGCAAACTTGAATGGGTTCTTTGCAACCAATGTCCTGAATTTGATTGAACAGAAAAACTTCCTGGGTGCTCTTTGGTCACCTTCCAACACTGTCTATGTATGTGGATCAGACAAAGCAAACTCCTTTGATTATCAGAATTGACAGTAAATCCTCCCAATAATCTCATTCTAGACTGGACCTGAAATTCATTCTGGGGTGGACCACAGGCTCTGGGCTGCATTGGGGTCTTTCCTATCCCCCAGTGTAGACATATGAGCAGTAGACCTGTGTCCTAATAACCTCTGTGAACACCTCAAACTCTATCTCCCTCCTCTAACTGCTGCTTGAATCCAGCAGTGTGGCCAGCCAACACAACCCTGAACAACCCCAGACACAAGAACTCACTGTCTCTGAGCACCCTATGGTTTCCCTCTATCCTTCCCTTCTCATCACAGCTCCCAGCAATGCTCCATGGTGACACTCCAACAATGTCACTCCTGAAAGGCGATGTCTCCCCCCTCAGAATTCCCACACACTTTACCCAAATGCTTCTGAGGATAACGCCCTTGCTAGTTCAGCCAATGTCTGTGAAATTCTCAGCCTGCACTGGGCACCAGGGCCATAAATATGAGTGAGACACGGCCCAGGTCTCAGAGAGCTTGGCCAGGGGCAGGCTGTGACAAACAAACCATGTGTGTAACCAGGGCTGCAACCAAGATGTGCAGAAACATGGTGATGATAGCTCTGTCTGGAGAAGGTGTCACAGAGAACATGACCACTAAACTGCCTGGCGCTTAGGGCCTTCCAGGTTCCATCCCATTCCACCGTCTCACTAGCCAGTGGCTCACTGGACATCTCTCCTAGAGATGGAGCATCACTTACAGCACGATCCATATCTATTTCATCTCTCTCTGAAACACACACACACACACACACACACACACACACACACACACCCCTGCACACCAAGAACAGAGTCAGCACTCAAAATATAAATAAATGGGCAAGGTGCAGTGGCTCATACCTGTAATCCCAGCACTTTGGGGGGATAAGGTGGGAGGATCACTTGAGGCCAAGAGTTCGAGACCAGCCTAGTCAACAAGCAAGACCTCGTCTCTACAAAACATCAAAAAATTAGCTAGGTGTGACAGTGCACACCTGTAGTCACAGCTACTCAGAAGGCTGAGGCAGGAAGATTGCCTGAGCCCAGTAGGTCGAAACTGCAGTGACCCATGATCATACCAGTGCACTCCAGCCTGGGCAAAAGAGTGAGACCCCAACATACATACATACATAGCTTTTTGTCCTCTTCCCATCAAATTGGGATTTTCTAGAGACCCAGTACTATGTCGCCTCCACCTCAGATTGAGAAGAAGAAAAGCACCCCCAAAAGATGAAGTAGATGAAGATAATGACCGACTAGCTTCCTATTCATTATCAGTCTATTGTGAGTTTTCCACAGGGATCAGCAGTGGCAGGGTGGCAGGGGGATTGGGGAGGATATGGAGAGTGTTTGTTGCAGACATGGGCACAGGGAATGCTCAAAGGGTTCAGCCTGGCCAGCAAGTGCAACAGACAAGACCCCTAATAAAGCTAATTTGCTAAAGTTTTTGTTTTTAGCAAAAACAAATGATCACTTTTTCTGGATGTCCCAAATATGTTTGAAAATCATGTGTATCCTCTAGGATTGGGTACAAATTTACTTATGAGGGTGTGTATAAATAAATTTAAGTGTGCTCAAGCATTTTATAACAGGATTCAGCAAACTGTAGTCTCCAGGCCAAATCCAGCTGACCATCTATTTTGCAGATGAGCATTTATGGGGCACAACCATCATCATCCATTGTGTCTCTATGTCTGGGCTGTGTCTGGGCTGTGGCAGCCACGTCTGCCCACCTTACTCTGTGTCATTACTGTTTTCTGCCTACTTTATTGAGTCCTGATCAGACTATGCCAAAACCCACAAAGTGATCGTAAGTTTGTTAGTTTCTATATATTTCTTTTAATTTTCGCTTTATATAATTCAAAATTATGTTCTTGTGTATATGAGGATTAAGACTATTGCATAATAAAATAAAATAAAATAAAAATAAATTAAAAAATAAAAAAAAGACTATTGCATCTTGGTGACTTGTGCTCTAACCAAAAATATCCTTCCTTTCTTTGAATTCTCTATTATCTCATATTAATATGGCTAATCTGATTCCTTTTGTATCATTTTTCTGCTTTTTCCTTTTTCAAAACAGTGATCATTCACAACTCAAAATGAATCACAGACCTAAATGCAAAACACAAAATGACAAAACTCCTAGAAAAGAATGTAGGAGGAAATTTGATGACCTTGAGTTTGGCGATGACTTTTTGGATATGACACCAAAGACAAAATCCATGAAAGAAAAAATTCATAAGCTGGACTTCATTAAAATTTAAAATTTTCTCACTCATAAACTGACCTTGAACAATTATCAGAATACTATAAGAAAAGGATTAGCAGTAGTGGAAAACTGCCGGGGTGGAGGGGCACACTTCATCAACAAGAGTTCCTGCATAATGAACATTTGTATACCTAACCCTGAATTCTATCCCACATCTTTAAAACAAAAACTTTGAATTTTAAAAAAAAATTGTAATTTCTACTTTGTGAAAGACACTATCAGAAGAATGAAAAGACAAGCCACAGACTGGGAGAAAATATTTGCAAAAGACATATCTAATAAAGGTATGTTATCCAAAATATACAAAGAGTTCTTAAACTTCTACAATTAGAATACAAACTAACCAATTTAAAAATGGGACCAAACACATTAACAAACATCTCATCAAAGAAAAAATACAGATGGTGAATAAGCATATCAAAAGATTCTCCACATCATATGTCCTCAGGGAAATGCAAAGTAAAAGAGCAATGCCACAACTCACCAATTAAAATGGCCAAAATCTGGAACACTGGCAACACCAAACGTTGACAAAGATGCAGAGAGCAACAAGAATTCTCATTCATTAATGGTAGGGATACAAAATAGTACAGCCACTTTGGAAAATAGGATGACACTTTCTTAAATAACTAAACATACTCTTACTATTACCTATTCACACGAAAGGAGTTGAAAACTTGCATGTTACCTAAAGGAGTGAAAAACTTGCGTCCACACAGAAACCAGCAAACAATTCTCACAGAAGCGTTTTATAATTGCCAGAACTTGAGAGAAATTAAGGTGTCCTGCGGCAGGTGAATGGATAAATGAACTGTGGTACTCCACACAATGGGATATTATTCAGGACTAAAAAAAAATTTAGCTATCAAGCCATGAAAAGACATGACAGACATTTAGATGCATGTTACTGTGTGAAAGAAGCCCATCTGAAAGCCTGCCTGCTGTATGATTTCAACCCCATGACATTCTGGGAAACGCAAAACCACGGAGACAGCCAAAAGATTAGTGACTGCCAGGGACTGGGGGTAGAAAGAGAATAATAGGTGGAGCACAGAGGATTTCTAGAGAAGTGAAACTCCTCTGTATGATGATATAATGGTGGATACAGGTCATTATATATCTCTCCAAACCACAGAGCACACGAGGGTGAACCCTCCCCCCAAAAATTGGAATTATCTTTTGAAGGGTTTCCCCTACAAGGTAAATGTTCTAGGAATTCATTGGCATCAGTGTACCAACTAGCATTATTGTGAGAGGCTGCATTCAGCTTCAGTGAACTTTTTTTTTGGAAATTCTCTCAATGTGTTTGCCCATTTCGTGATGCGTGATTTATGAATGCACCTGCCCACACTGCACTGAGTGTTCAGCAGTTATTGACCAAAAATGGCATGACCGCCATGCCCACCCTCCCTATTCACCCCATCTCACCTCAAGTGAATTTTTTTGTTTCTCTAGACGAAAAAAGTCCTCAAAGGGAAACTGTAGGGAGCCAGCGTTGAGACTCGCCTGAGCTTTAGAAATTCAGGCGGGTTGCGGACCCTGAGACCATCAGAATGAGTTCAGGAGCTGAAGGCCCACTTCCCTCCTTTACTGTTTGGCACGTTCCACTGACAGGGACTTT
>CAUYQG010245505.1:0-17597 GCA_963574415.1 Tarsius wallacei
CCTCAGCCTTCCAAGTAGCTGGAACTACAGGCGCACGCTACCACGCCCCGCTAATTTTTTGATTTATTGTAGAGATGAGGTCTCGCCAAGTTGCCCAGGCGGGTCTCGAACCCGCGGGCTCAGGCAACCCACTCACCTCAGCCTCCCAAGGCGCGGAATTACAGGCTGAGCCACCGAGCCCGGCTTAGAGTATATCTTAAGCACAACAAAAAAATAGTAAAGATATATATTATGTACACACACACACACAGACACATATCTGAAACTCTGAAACAAATGGCTATAATCACTAAATTTTCAATATTATAGATTGAAGCATGGAGTCTCTTCGTGGGAAACAGAGGGGCTCTTGACTCCAGATGCTACTGTTCTTAAGTTGCTTACACTCTTTGCACCTACGATTACTTATCTTCAAAATGGGATAAGAATAACTACTTTTCTGGGCTGGAAACAGAGTGAGAGAGAAACCAACCTGACACCCAAGCCTGGCACATGTAAAGTGCTCAAAAATTTACTTACCACTGAACTGAATTTCTACGCATCATTTAATGAAAGAATATAATGAGTTTGTAACCAAATAGCTAAGATTTAAAAAATAATTACAAATGTGTTAACAATTCTCTGATTTATATTCAATAAGCAACTGGCAACATTTTAGGTCAAGTATATTGATCTTGATGAAACACTGTGGTTGTTGTTACAGGAGTGACCAGGCACTTACTCATGAGACCTATGCATGGACACATTTATGCAAGCTAAATAAGAAGTTAAAAAATGTTTTAGCATATCTCTGCATGTCTCAAAAAGAAGTTCACAAATGTCATTGGAGAGAAAGTAGTTATTCATACTTCATAACAATAAATTCTAACAGACAATGAATTGTTATTCATTTTCTGCACCTATGTAGACATAAGCTAAAGGCAATGAAATTTTCATTACTAGAAATAATATCTGTTGAAAATTAGGTGATTTATATACTTTCTTTTTTAACCCTTAAAAAAATCCTACAGAGTTTACAGAAAAAAAATGATAGAACAAAATTTCAAATAGGAAGTTCAAGGCATAAGTCCAGAAACATGCTATGAAACATTTGGTCCTGGGGATACATCAGAAAACAAAAAGACAACCCTTCACGGACCTCGCTATCTGGGATTTGTGTTGAAATGGGTGCAATGGCTTTTAGACTTATGAATCAAGTGGCTTAAATACATATTCCTAATAAAGGAACTTGTTAAAAGAACTGTATTAGAGACCAAAGGTTGTTCTTTTCATCTTCAGTTATTGAATGAGATTTCATAATTTTGTACACAACCTTAGAACACACTCTGATATCATTGAGCACAACTCAATTTCTTTCTGTTGCTTCATTCAAGGGAAGTAAATAATGGAAACCAACCAGAGTTGTTGTTTCATCCTCTGTCTCCCACAGCACTTCTTTTCTATGATGCTTACAGTACTTACTACAAAGAGTTTGTGTATGCTTTGTCTCCCAAACAAGACTGAGAAGAGAGTGGGCCATGTCTCAATAATCTTTACATGGCCAGCACCTAGCACAGTGCTTACCACATGGTTTGGGTGGGATGTATGCTTGCATGAATAAATTTATATATTCTTTACTGTTTTCTTTTTTTTTTTTTTGAGTTGGAGTCTCACTCTGTCACCCAGACCGGAGTGCAGTGGCCGCTCCCGGCCACCGCAGCCTCGACCTGCTGGGCTCCAGCGATCCTTCCGCCTCAGCCTTCCAAGGAGCTGGAACTACAGGTGCGCGCTACCACACCCGGCTAATTTTTTTGATTTATTGTAGAGATGAGGTCTCATCAAGTTGCCCAGGCGGGTCTCGAACCCGCAAGCTCAGGCAATCCACTCACCTCAGCCTCCCAAGGCGTGGGATTACAGGCTGAGCCCCTGAGCCCGGCTCTTTACTGTTTTCAAACCATATTCATGTGTATGATTCCATCAGACCTTCCCAAACAACAGTTAGATTGCAGGGTAGAATTAACTTCCTTATATTACAGATTCTGTATGATATTGAAGGATATTGTTTCCTGTGTATGACAGCTAAGGAAACTGAGGAACATAAGAGATTATGCAACTTCTTCAGAGCACATAACTAAGACTCCTATTTCAAGCTCAGGGTTCTATCTAAAACATGAAATGAAAAGATAGGCATATTGAACTCCTATTTTAGGTATGTCTTTAGGGTCTATTAAATGTATGTCTTGCCTATCAGCTCTTTCTCAACCATTGGTGAAATGTTGCTTTTTTTTATTCAGCTGCATATATCAAATGAAAATGACCTTCAGAAATCATCCATATTATAACCAGAAGAAAACGACACTAATTATATGTAGATATTTTGCTATAAAACAGTGTCTGTCTTTAAGAGTTTATTGCTTGCCCAAACAATTTAGCTCAGTCACAGGGAAGAAGATGGAGACAGCTTAGTCATTTCCAATTCTGCACCCACAATCACCCCTATTCTGATTATAGAAGGTTTCTTTATGCTTCTTAATTTCTTCATCAGGAAGTAAGAGTCCCTGCTGTGGAAAGATAGCGAAAGCTGTGTGTTTGTTGAGGCAAGGGGGTCGCAGCCAGTGTTTGAAGGCTCTAGTAATTGAATCCTGATCAACTGTCTCTAAAGTCAGTCTTTTAATAACATCATCTCTCACTAGATTACAGGCTACAGAAAATCAGGGACTCAACTGAACCCCAAGTCAGGACATTTCACAGGGCATGTAGCACTCCTAGCCCAGTTCCTGGCTTATATGTTAATCTGCAAGTGGCATCTCTGAGTAACCACTGGCTATAGATCAACATGAAAAAAGTACTAGATATGTGTTTTTCAAACTTGGTGGTAGACAACCAAAATCATTCTGGACATTAAGAGCAAAACGGGGGGCGAGGGGGGGGGCGAGGGGGCGGGGTCGTCTTTATAGATGTGGTATGTAAAAAATTCAGACAGTCTGAAAACCCTACTTGTTTCTGAGCTGCATTTATTAAATTAGTGAAGCAATAACAGCAGCTTAAAATAAAAAGTGAAAGAAATTGATCTTCATTTTAAAAAATTTTAAAAAAGAGATTTGCTATTAAAGGTAATTTATTTTCTAGGCGACATACTTGGGTCCTAAATGGGCACCTACTGATGGAATTCTGAACTCACGTCAGTTATCTTACATACTGTTACAAGTCAACATTCCAAAAAAACTTCAACAGAAATTAACAGCAACCGTAATTACATCCCAAACCTTTCTAGCACTAGAAGCATTTTCTTTCTAAAAAAGAAGAGATTACTGAGTCGACAATTTCTCTTAACCTGAAAAAAACTCACCTCCCCACTCCCTCCCCCACGTTCCCTTTCCATCCCCTCTCCTCCCCTGACACACACACACACACACACACACGAATAATCTGACCAATTTATTAGTGTGGAAAGTTAAAAGAAAGCAACCAGCCGGCTACACCCCCCCAGCGCTCCTGGGGGCGGAATAGCAAAGTTCTGGGGCAGAGCCTCCCTTCCCGGAGCCGGGTCACGCAGTCGCTCTCGTATACCTGCTCGGCTCGGCGGCGCATCTGAGGATCCGCCGCCTCGGAACAGTTGCGTCTCCATCTGGCTACCAACCCACCCAAGCGTTCTCCTCCTCCACCACCACCTTCCTTCCTTCCCCCTCCTCCCCCTCCTTTGCGTCTTCCCTCTTCACCCCCGCCCCCAGTCTCCTCCTCTTTTTCTCACTACGAGCGGCTGCTGATGCTGAAGCCGAGCGTCACTTCGGCTCCCACGGCAGACATGGCGACATTGACAGTGGTCCAGCCGCTTACTCTGGACAGAGGTAAGGGAGCGGCTCGCTCGCCAGGCCACCGCGTCCCCTCTGTCTCCCTCTAGGTCTCTGCCAACTCCCGCCGGGACGGCGGGACGCGCTCCGGCAGGGGGAGAAAGGGGCGCGAGGACAAGCCGGGAGGGCGTTCGCACCGAGAGCAAGATACTTTCTTCCCCTTTCTCTCCCTGCCTCGTCCCCGCCGTCCCTCCACGCTGTGCTCGCCCAGCCGAGGGGTGACTGCTTCGGCTCCGGCGCCCCCGCTGCCACTCCCAGCCCTTTGCCGGGTGGTCTCCCGGCCGCCGGCTTTGTTGGAGCGGATGCGCGGGGACCGCCCGGCGTCCGGGGTTCGGGGCTGGAGAGGGGCAGAGAGAAGCTCGCCCGGCCGGAGAGCAGAAAGACCGGCGACATGGCCGGGGAACCCGGGGGGAACGAAGGAACTTTGTCCAGACGCCGGAGGCCGAGGGTCGGTCCGACTACCGGTGCCCAGGTGGTCGCCTGGGGGCGATCAGAGCGCCCCGCAGGAGTGGCCGGGCGCACTGTGGCCGGTTGCCGCGGCGGGTGGCTGGTTGCCGCGGCGGGAGCTGCCTTCCGCCGAAGGGGCCACGCGGGGTGCGCGGGGCCAAGCCCGAGCCGGGCTCAGCGTCGCGGCAGCAGAGCCCGGCGCTCCCCGGCTTCGCCTTCGGAAAGCGACGGGGGTCGCGTCTGCTCCCGCCACCCGCAGCCCCCGGGCTGTAGCAACTCCGAGCCTCCCGCCCCAGCTCGTCTCCTCTCCCAGCGCGGTGCCACCGCGGTGCCCCGGCTGCGGTAGGCGCGTGGACAAAGCGCACGCCGGATTAAAATTCAACTTGTGAACTGTGACCCTGTGCGTCCTCCTGCTTTCTGACTTGAATGGGGAAACCGTGCTCGCTTCCTTCTCTAGACCTCCCCGGAGCGCAGAGATGGAGTCCTGCGCTGCCATCGGGGGCCTCTCCGGTGCACCCTACCAGGTTGTACCTGTCCCTGAGTGTGTGGGTTCTTTCCTGGCTCCCGGCGTCCAGTTGTGAAGGCGCTCGAGTCCCGCGGCTCTGCAGAGGACACCCGCTAGTCCCTCTCCGCAGCGGCCGGGTTTAGGACCCGGGGCGGCCATTTGGAAATGGTGTGCTCAGACGAAAATGATTTAGTCGCGTGTATCTCTAAACATTTTTCTTCCAGCGGATTAAATTGAACGGTGGGGCAAGGCAAAAGAGCATCCTGCTGTGGGTGCGGTGACAAAACCAGTGAACTCCATTTGAGGTTTTTAATTTGGAGAGACTGTGGGTGACTTGAACGCAGTCTGTTGGCGCCAGAGCAGAGGTGTTGTGGTGCCCATAGCAACCTTGCTTGGGGTAATAGTTGGAAAATAGAATATCATTGATTTTATGTTGGAAAATGTTGATTTGCAAGCTAGCAAATTAATAACAGTAGTTAAAGAGCTCAGAAATCCATGGTATAATCCATGATTTCACCCCCAGTATCATCATCTGCACTAAGCAGGGTAAATCCTTGGTCTATAAGAGCCAAACAGATGGCAAGCTATTAGAAACTATGGATTCCCCAAGTATATCTGTTTTAATGTGATGAGCTCTTATATTGTCCCATTATTAGATCACAGTTATAAAACGTCCCAACTAACACGGCTACGTTAGGAGCAAAAAATCCAAGAAGACTACATACCTGAGGAATTGTATATGTGATGACTACTACTAATAGTAATAAAAATATTTCACGGATTGGGGTTTATATTAGCACTTAAATACTTCAGTCAGTTGTTGAGAGGAGCTGCTCCATCATACAAAAATTTATTCTTAAAGTTTGCTCTTGTTTGCAGCCAAGCTGCATTTGCCCTTCTCAGTGTGATTAGGTCCATGCTGCAGCTCAAGAGCAAGCTGGGTTAGAATGTGGAAAGATCTGAATAAATTCACCAGCACCTCATGCAAAGTCCGTAACACAGGGACGATGGGCTGCTGGCATCACCACTGAGCATAAAGTCAATATATATAAATATTATTCTCATCAAATATGATTGATTTCATCATTAAGCTGATGAAAGAAAAGGTTATAACTATCTTTCTTCCAAAACAAAAGTGTCTTTTAAAAGAGGCAGCCCAAGAATACTTGTCTGCATCCTAGTTGCAAACCTGGCACTCGCTTTGGATGTGTCAGTTTACCTCTTTGGTCATCAGTATGCCCCATCAGGAGTTTGGATTTGATGATTCTGGTACAACACAACTTTAGCGGTCTATAATTCAATTAACTAAAGTTAAGACTCAGCTTTTGGTCACCTACTGGGAGATTTTCCAGATCACCTTTCTCCTAGTCTGTTTTGGTACCCTTTGATGTGCTGTAAATTGAGACTGCTTTGGCCCCATTAAAACATTTATCAAACTCAGTTGCTTTTGTCTCCCCAATGGATGGATCTCCTTGAGGGAAGAGATCATTTCTCAATTCTTCTTTGAATTCTCAGTGTCTGCCATAGTCCCTGATTCATAGTACAATAAAAAAATTAATGTAAGTTAGTATAAGTAAACTAAGGATGGCAGTAACTTCAGCAGTGTTAAAACATAGGGATTTAGTGGTGAACTGAGGTAGTATTTATAGTCTCAAAACATTTAAACCTTGGAGGGGATGGCAGGGACAATATAGACCAGTAGTTCTTAGGCTATTTCTTCCCCATGCACTTGTGGGATTCCCACATGAATAGTAGCTCACCAAGGCTGTTATGTTTGACCAAGAAGGATTGGGCCAAGGGGAGGAAGGAAAGAAGTTGCATCACAAAGTTTCCCAAGGAGCATCCCAGTGAATACGAATGCCCAATCCATAATTTTAGAGCTGCTGGTTCTTTTCTAGTGTATTCATTTTCCAAATGAAAAACATTAAAGAAGTGATGATAAGAGATACTTTCAAGGTTACTTGACTACTCAGTGCAGGTCTTATATTAAAATCGAATTTTGTTTGTTTGGTGCCCTTTGGCATCATATACTATCACATCTAGAATCTTCAGGGCAAAACGTTTTAAGCAAACAAATGAAAGCCGTGGATTTAAATTAAGATTTACTCTCCCCAAATTCAAAAGATAGGTCTGAAAGTAAGAAACTCAGAAGTTGACTCTAGGAAACAAGCTCCAGGCTAGGCCCTGAAAGGATGAACAGGGTTATTTAAGACTTTCATGGCTCTATGCAAATACAAAACTCTTTTTGATCTGCCAGTAAAACCCGAGATTAACCCTGTAAAGTCCTCTGGATGTCTGTGGCCATAGTAAGTTCCTGTTCACTCTGGTCCCGGACCGTGATATTCTTCACTTATTGAGTGCCTGCTGTAAGCCAGACCCTATTGTGGGATTGGTATACGTTTGGTATGCTAAAAAAAACACAATTCTACTTGCCTCAGTATTAAAACCCACTAGAGAAGGGAGATTAAAACACACACTTAGGCAAATCATTCATTCATTCAATATTAATTCGTCACCTACTATATGCAAGATGCTATAGAAATACCAGAAACAAAGTTTCTGCTTTTATGGTCCTTAAGAGTCTAATGGGGGAGAAAGATAACAAGGGATTCATTAATTAATTTAACAAATGATGTTGAGTGACAGTCTTATGCCAAGCATTGTTTTATGCACTGTGGCAGTGCTAATGAATAAAATAAATCTAGTGGTATTTACAAGCTAATGAGAGTCACACAATGAACACACACATGTACAACTGCAAGTGCAAGGGAAAAGAAAAAAAACTGGATTAAGGAGAGGGCTAAAAATGCAGGCTGCTGTTTTAGATGTTAGTCAAGGAACACCCTCTTGAGTTTGGTGACATTTGAAAAAAGCCCTGTAGAAAATGGAGAAGTAAATGTTGTAGGTATGGGGGAGGGTGCTCAGGAGGAGGGACTCATGTGTCCATCCTGGGAATGTCAAGGTAGGTCAGTGTGAGAAGGTGAGCAGATGGACTGATGGTGGAAAATGGGATGCATGAAGTTGGTAACCAGGGGTCAGATGATGTAACTCATCATTGAGAGTTTAGATTACTTGAACATATGAAGTGTGCTGAAAAAAATAAACATGTCATTGGGTTATAGAATAATGGGGAAGGACCTATTTAGTTAGCATTGGTAAAGGAAGGCTCAGTGAGAAAGCAAAATTTAAACTGAGTTTCGGTGTATTCAGTGAATAAGACCTATAGGAAAAGTATTTCATAGAGAGGAAGAGTATACATATAAGCAGTTCCACATTTACAACTTGACTACCATCCAGTTGATCTCTAGTTAATTTACAACTGAGAAAATGATCAAAAATTAAAATTACCAAGAAATCATAACACTCTTAAGTATGCATCCTGGGGTAGAAATGTGATTATATATGCCAAGAAAAACTATAGATCGGCTTTTTGCTTCTTTTTATTGCTAGGCTAAAATATCATATATTATAATTAGATTTTCAAAAATATACAGAGCACTGTAATTTACATGTCAGTATGCATAAATCTACATGCTGAATCTAAGTGGTCATAATGGGAAATATATTCCTTCTTAGTCTAATATTTTATGTTAGGCAATAGTATAGGAAGTCATACATGTAATTTACCCTTGTGGCAAAGAGAAGCCACTGATAAGGAGATTGGTGTGGAATTCTTCTCTTCCAGACTTTAAAATGTTCACAGCAACTCTTCCCTATATGAGAGGTTAGTTTGCTCAGATTTCAATCTCTAAAACCAGGAATGACCTTCAGCTAAACTCAAGGGAACACAGCAGAATGCAAACCTTAATACCTAACACCTTCATAGAAAGGAACATGGAAATGCTTCATTACTTTAAAGACTGCATGGATTCAGGCACTTTCTTAAGTAGGAGCTCCAAGGCTCACTCACTTTCCATCTCAAGGTCAAAGAAGGTAATACAAAAGAATTCTTCAATATTTCACTTTTGCTTACCTTTTCCCCCTAATTTTAAGTCAAATGGCTTTTAAATAATCATGGCTTATAAAGAAATAATACAAAATCAACTCTTGGAGAAAAAGGAATAATTAAAACATTTCTAAGAGTTAATAGAAATTATATAATTTAAAATATTTGATACCTTCTTTATGACGTGATTAGTAGCTTACAGTCTGCATTTAAGTGCTTATATAAGATAAAGTGTTGGTATTACTGTCATCTAACTTTTCTGTGAGTTAAATTCAATTTGGACAAGTTGCAAAAATGGAAATGGAAATCTCTGTCTCTTGGCTTCTAAAATAAGTCGTAATTTAAAATATTGATTAAGCAAAACTTAGCGTGTTTTCCCTTTTTTAAAAAAATCAAACTTTTGTTTTTGAGGGCTTTTTTTTTTGTTGGAGTCTACTCTGTTGCCCAGGCTGGAGTGTAGTGACATGCTCATGGCCGCTGCAGACCTGCTGGGCTTAAGCAATCCTTCTGCCTCAACCTTCCAAGTAGCTGGAACTACAGATGCATGCCACCACACCTGGCTAATTTTTGTGAGTTATTGTAGAGGTGAGGTTTCACCAAGTTGCCCAGGCTGATCTCCAATCCCTGGGTTCAGGCAATCCTCTCACTTGGGCCTCCCAAAGTGCTGGGATTATAGGCTGAGCCACCATGTCTGGCCCAAACTTTTGTTTTTTAAAAATTCTAATGTAAAACCAAGAGCTTGTATTTTGTGGATTGCAACCTTATAGAAAAAAACCCATGAGAACAAAAATTGAATGGAAATGAGAATCCCATGGGTGCCACACTTTTCATAGAATTTGTAATACATTAAATATTTTCTCTTTTCCCTTTCCACTTTTCAAGGCATGCAGAGCTTATTACTTCCTGTATCTTCCAATTCAAGCCTTGGGCAACCTATAGCTTTTCTAATCAGCTCTATTCACCGGTTTTTATAAAATCAGTATTTGCCTGAAAATTGCTTTTGCTCACAGTGCAGACGGGCTTGCCCCTACTGTTACCCCAAGTTTGTGTGTGTGTGTGTGTGTGTGTGTGTGTGTGTGTTTTCATTTGACATGGAGAGAGATTGAGGAAGAAGAAAATAAAAAGCAAGTTAGTCTTTGTGTTGGTTTAAAAACGTGTGCCGCAGTGGTTTCGATTGGAGAGGGAAAAGAAACGGGCTGACTGTATGGTATGTCTCTTGTTTTGAAGCCTTTCCACATCAGCAGCCAGACATGTTTTAGTCTACAAACATTAAGTGCTTGCTTGCTCTCATTTTCTTTGGATTCCAATACACATTTTAAAATTTATTTTAATTGGATTTTTTATTTTTTGTAAATCAACGAGTATTTCCATTTGCACCATATGGATACAGCACTCCACTAGTCAGAAGTTTGTCTTTTACTATTTTTTTGTTTAATAATGAAAATTGCAAAGAGGACCCACATCTCTGAAGAGTTTGTTTACTAAAAAAAGGTATTTTATACTTAAGAAGAGTTTTATTTTTAGTTTTAAAATTTAAAAGTGGCTGGGCATGGTGGCTCAAGCCTGTAATCCCAGCACTTTGGGAGGTCAAGGTGAGAGGATTGCCTGAGACTAGGGGTTCGAGACCAACTTGGTCTCGGGCAACTTGGCGAGACCTTGTCTCTACAATAAAATAAACAAAAAATGGACATGGTGGTGCACACCTGTAGTTACAGCTACTTGGAAGGCTGAAGCAGAAGGGTCGCCTGAACCCAGCAGGTCGAGGCTGCAATGGTGGTGAAGGTGCAACTGCACTCTAGCCTGAGCAACACAGTGAGACTTCAATTCAAAATAAAATAAAATGCAATTAAAAGAAATCCAAAAATTAATGATAAAACTTCCAGAAAAAGAAAGTATATTTGGTGAATATCTCTAGTTTGGTATGTCAGCTGTCCAAGCCCTGAGGTATATTTGGTGTGCTCCTGTCATTTATGTAATTAATGCTCTTGCTTCTGGGGTGTTTTTTAAGGGATTACAATTAGCTTTATGTAACAGTGATTAAAAAAAGATAAAATAGTGGGAGTCACAAAATGCCACAAGACGTAAGCCCCCAAGTTAGATGAAGAAAACATTAAATCACAGCTGGGTCTATTGAACAATAATGAAAAAATGTGGGAATATGGTTGAGGGATTGTTAAAAGTGAATTCTAAGGAAAATTGGAAAAGAGCAGTAATTGTTGGTGGATTATTGAATCAACAAATGTTGATGGATAATCTGGAATCCGAAAAGATGATGAAAGTGTTTTAGGAAACTAGAGCAATCTATTTGTTGTCTCCTGGCTTATACATGTCCAAAAATGGTAGAATAGTTCAACATTGGCAAATAGTTTAGTTCTTTACATTAATAGATTAAAAGAGAGAAACCATATCTTCTCGGTATATATTGATAAAGGCATCTGATGAAAGGTAACATCTAATTTCAAAACAAATACCTTTTAGTAACCTGTAAGTAGGGGACTTCCTTAGCTTGATAAGGACTAGGTATCTGATGCCAGTGTTAAAATATTATATTTAGAGGTAAAAGATGGAACATTTTTATTAACACAAGAACAGTACAAAATGTTGAATCAATGTTATAATATAAAAATAATAAGTATTAAAAATTAAAGAGAAACTGTCAGAATTACCATTTTCAGCTTATTTGATTATCAACTACAAACCTATTAGAAGACATAAGTTAGCTGGGCACAGTGGCTCACGCCTGTAATCCCAGCAATTTGGGAGGCGGAGGCGAGAGGATTATCTGAGCTCAGGGGTTAGAGACCTGCCTGAGCAACATGGTGAGACCTTATCTCTACAATAAATCAAAAAATCAGCTGGGCATGATGGCACATGTCAGTGGTTCCATCTATTTGGAAGGCTAAGATGGAAGGATCACCTGAGCCCAGTAGGTCGAGGTTGCGGTGGCCATGAGCATGCCACTGCACTCCAGCCTGGGCCCCAGAGTGAGAATCCAACTCAAAAAAAAAAAGGCATGAGTGGATTTGCTAGGGTTATACAATTGTTGATATGAATCAATCAATAATCCTATTTCCAAGTAGTATCTGAATACTAATTATATCCAAATAATAAGTTTAAAATATTTAATGAAAAACTAATTTGCAATAAAAATAGGACTACGACAGCTAAGAATATTTTTTTTAATGCCTACTATATGTCATGTCACCTTTGTATTTAGGAGGGGAAGATACAGAAGTAAACAAGATAGACAGGTTCTGTGTTAGTGATGGTTGTTATGCCAGACAAAATATTTACATAGACCAACAAATCTTATTCCAGATAGTGATTGGGCAGAGTAGAAAAGTCAACAGTGGAATGGGACTGAGTGATTCTGAAAGGGCTGTCTGAGGAGGTGACATTACAGCAGAGACAGTCTTGCAAAGATTTGGAAGAGGAAAATTTTGAGAAGGGGAAAGAACAAGTGCAAAAGTGATTGTCCTGATAGGTTCAAGCAATAGCAAGAAGTAACCAGAACATAGAAAATGAAGAGGAGACTGGACACGGTGGCTCACATTTGTAATCCCAGCTTTTTGGGAGGCAGAAGTGAGAGGATTGTCTGAGCTGGGGTTCAAATCCAGCCTGAGCAACATGGCGGCGAGACCTTGTCTCTACAATAAATCAAAAAAATTATCCAGGCATGGTGGTGCATGCCTGTGGTTTCAGTGACTTGGAAGGCTGAGGCAGAAGGATTGCCTGAACCAGCAGGTCAAGGCTGCTGTGGCTGTGAGTGTGCCACTGTACTCCAGCCTAGGTGACAGAGTGAGATTCCGACTCAAAAAAAAAAAGAAAAGAAAATGAAGAGGAGACTGGAACAGAGGGATAGAGGGTGGTAATCAGGTAGTAATACCTATTTTACAAGTTTGTGATGAAGATTAAATGAGATAAGGTTAGGGAAATGCTGTATAAACTGTAAAATTACATTCTAATACTATTTTCTCCAAGGTTTTATTGTGCCTTAAGTCATTTCTGGAGTATTGCATTGTTTGAGAAGCCACATAGTACTGTGTGCAAAAACATGCACCTGGAGCCATCCTGCCTGGATTTGAGTCTCAGCTTTCCTACTGAATAGTTGTGCAAATTCCCTCCAATTTACTTGATCTAGTCTCGGTTTTCTTAACTGTAAAATGGCAAATGGTAATAATAGCACTGGCTCCATGGAGTTGTTGGATTTAAATGTGTTAATATATGTATAAAGTACACAGAACAAGGCTGACACACAGTAACCTTCCACAATGATAATTATTTCATCTCTGAGTCCTGAACATCTTGTGCTCCTACCCTGCGGCTAGGAGGCAAGGTCAGACAATGCTCACTGCCTTCAGGCTACACTAAGAGGCAGGGGTCCTGTTGATTTTGGTATTCTCCAGAAGCAAGAAGCATTTGGAGATGCCTGGAGGACTGAACAAAAATTGTCCTGTGTACTTACCTAATTTGCCAACACACTTCCCAAATTGTATATTTCTTGAGGCTTCAATTAACACTTTTTAAATAATTCTAGTAGAACACTAGCTAAATACGGTTGAAATTACACGTCTACCTGGCTGTCACCCTAAAAACATAAAATTTGTATATTTGTCTTTGTGCACTCATTGCCTGTCACCGTGCTTAAAAGATAAGAGCTCAAATCTTTGCTGAAAAAAATTTGTGGTTTGTCTTCAAAGATTGCACAGTTTTAGGGGGTAAAACTAGGTAAATGAGCAGAGACTGTAAGTTGACAGATTTTTACTCAAGAAAAAAATTTCCTACATCTATTGTTT
This sequence comes from Tarsius wallacei, assembly GCA_963574415.1. Classification (NCBI taxonomy): domain Eukaryota; kingdom Metazoa; phylum Chordata; class Mammalia; order Primates; family Tarsiidae; genus Tarsius; species Tarsius wallacei. The sequence goes on from CAUYQG010245505.1 coordinate 13,525, forward strand.
AAAATTAGACTCAGTGCCTTCTGGGAATTTGTGAGCATCCTATTAGTGGAAATGTACAGGCAGAAGTTGAATGACAAATTGTAAAAGTTGGAATAGATGGACTTCATGATTCAGTAATAGTTTAGGACAGGAATTAGAGTTTGTATAGATATTCAGTGCTCTTTTTCTAATGCAAGCTAATCATATACAAATACCAAATGTGTACTTAGTAGTTGACTGGCATAAACATAACCAAGAATGAGTTTTAACTTTTTATTTTAGTGCTATTTAGTTATAAAACATCACATGATGATGAAAGAGGTGAACATGTGGCAGTTAGGAGTGTGAGCTTTTTGGATCCAGATGACTGGGTCCCAATCCTGACTTGTCCATGTAACCTTGATCTGCAACTACCTGTGTAACCTTGACCTGTCATCCTTTCTGTATTTTTTGTTGTTGTTTGTTAAATTGAAAGCAATTATAGTATTTGTCTTGTAAGGTTGCTGTAAAAATTATCTGAGAAAACATATGCAAGTGCTTAGAACACTGCCAGATCCACAATAATGATTACTTCCTCCCTTTTCTTTCCAAGATTATGCGTTATCCTCATTGCAATAAGTAAAAGGCACATGGCCTTTAGATTTAGACAAATTGGATTTGAGCTGCTTCTACCTCTTACCATCTATGGAAACTTAGAATATTGCTACTCTCTCCGCAGTGTATTTTCTTCATCCTTAATGTAGGAATAATGACACCCACTTTGCATGGCAATGCATTCCTTTAATTCTTCTTTCCTTTGCTTAGCCATTCAAGGAAAAGCGAATGATATCCTACTACCTATAGGAATATGAAATATAAGCAACAACAGAAAGGTAGCTTGCATAAACAAACGCAATCATGGGCCACACAATGACACCTTGGTCAATGAGGGGACACTAAGACAACGGGGATCCCATATGATTATGATATCATGTTTTTAATAGGGATAGAGCTAGCAGTCTAGGGATATAGATAGCAGTCTAGGGAAGAAGACAGCTATTAAGCATATAATTTATGATATCGTGTTTTGAGTGTGATTACAGTAGCTTACAGACATTGAACATTTCCTATTATAGTCAGGCATAGTGCTTAGAACTCTTCATATTTCATTTCAATTAATTGTCACAACAAACCTATAAGGCAGGCACTATTTTAATATTGAAGAGATAGGAATTGAGTCATAAAGATGCTAAATAAAGAGGAATAGAGCTCAGGCCAGTTGATTTAACCTTGGGCTTAATCACTACTCTACACTGTCAAGAGCAAATGCAGAAGTCTGTGATATGATCTGTAGGAACATGAACTTGTAAGGAACAATAGAGGCAGAGTTTGCAAAGACTTTAAAGAAAAGACAGGTAGGAGAAACATCAGGAAAATATGTTGCTGCAGCCAAAAATGACAGAACTTTGTCCAGTGCTTATGAGAGGAACATATACGAATGTTGGCAAAGATTAATTTAAATCATATATTTTAATGGTCTAGCACAATTATTGGAAAATAGCAGATGTTTAATAAATGGTCCTAATTTTTTTTTTTTTTTGAGTGAGAGTCTCACTCTGTGGCCCAGGTTGAGGTGCAATGGCATGCAAACGGCCACTGCAACCTTGACCTCCTGGGCTCAGGTGATCCTTCAACCTCAGCTTTCCAAGTAGCTAGAACCACAGGCGCATGACCAGTTAATTTTTCTTGATTTATTGTAGAGATAAGGTCTCACCAAGTTGCCCAGGCTGGTCTCTAACCCCTGGGCTCAGGCAATCCTCCCGCCTCAGCCTTCCAAAGTGCTGAGATTACAGGCCACTGCACTAGGCCTGGTCCTGCTTATTAATAGTTGTTGTTAATTTCTCTGTACTAAAGGTAAAAATACCTATAGATAGTGTGTTAGGGTTTTCTAGAGAGACAGAATCAATAGACTATATAGATATAGATATATGAGACGGGATTTTTTAAGGGAAATGAATCACATGATTATGGAGGCAGAGAAGTCCCACAGTTGGGAGATGGTGAGCCGGAGAACCAGGGAAGCCAGTAATGTGACTCATTCCAAATCTGAAGGCCTTGGAACCAGGGAAGCTGATGGTGTCACTCTCAGTCCGAGGGGCAACACCTGAGAAGAGGCCTGAGAATTCATGGAATTACTATTGTAAAATCCTGGAGTCCAAAAGCCAGAGAATCTGGAGTTCTGATGTTCGAGGACAGCAGAAGAAGTTTTCTAGCTCCAGAAAGAAAGAGTGCAAATTTGCCTTTCTTTTGCTTTTTTGTTCTATTCATGCTCTTAGCCAATTGGAATGTGCCTGTCCACGTTAGGCAGGGAAGATCTTTCTTACTCAGTCCGTTGACTCAAATGCCAGTCTCTTCCAGAAACATCCTCGTAGACATACCTAGAAATAGTGCTTTACCAGCTACAGTAGTTTTTTCTTGTTCAAGGAGAATATATTTCTTGACCCCCAGTAGAAGTCTGAAGCCAAGGCTGATACTAAAATCTATTTATACTATGTTTTTTTCCCCCTTTTCAGTAATGGGTGGGTAGTATGTAACAAGACAAAGGAATGAGTCTTATTCTGGATGGAATGAGAAGGCAAGAGAATTCATCATACGGCTACTCCAAGTGAGCACAACTTAAAACTTCTGGAATTTTCCATTTGATATTTTTGGGCTGAAGTTGACTGAAGGTAACCAAAACTGCAAAAAGTAAAACCAAGGATAAGGGGGGATTACACTATCTTGGTATCTTTTAAAACAGTCACACTGACACGTAAAATTAGCTAGCATAGATAAAATTATAAGAAAGTACTAGCAACATTCTGTTCCTTCTTTCGAGGCTGCTTCAGTGAACCAAGATATAATGATTAAGGCATTCAGATTATCTTTCAGTGGTCTATAATGCACAGACAAAACTTCTTTATGAACCTGGGATTTTGACATGCTTACTTAAGGGAATGAAAAGTGGTAATAGTGCCCCAGGTCTTTTTTCCTTAAAGGAAAGAAGTCTTTCTTTAAAATTGAGTTTTTTAAAATATTTTATTTTAAAGATGTGGGGTACAATTCAGGATTAAGTATACAAGTGGACATCGTACAGATAAAGTTTGGGCCTCCCTTTGGTCTCCCCTTTGCCTGGTTTGAGATAAGATACAAAGAAGTCTTACAGTCTTTGCCTCCAAATGAAAAGAGGGGAAGGGATTTGGGAATGTAAGACTCTGAATTGCAGGCATGAAGAGAAAACTGTGACATAATTTTTTTTCTTCAAAATTAATTATAAGTGTCCTGAAGGACATAAACACACTCTGCTTACCCATCATCATTAAAATGCATGCCTTGAAGCTTTAACATGGATTTCAGTAGTCCAAGTAATGCCGTATCTGTCTAGCATTAAACGTGGAAGAGATGTTCTACCTAAGCAAAACCTATAAGTAACTGAGGCTTACCCTTTAGGCCAAAATTTTTATTTTTAACCATTATTAGCCTAAACATACAGGATTTATTTCCTTTTCTTTTTTAGTACAACATAGCTTCTCTAGAAAATGGAATTTTGTCAAGAAATAGTGAAGGATAAGACACATAAAGCAGAAAAGTTTGATGAGCATTACTGAAGGACTGCTGAGATACTTATTTTAATAACTCAAAGGAAAATTTTGAATTATTCCAGCTTCTCAGACTTATTTTAGTTAGCAGAGTTTGACAGATACATGCCTCAGGATAAATGAGATATTCTGTGACCAGGCAGACATTAATTTCTTTTGATGTCACATACTTTTTAAATATTGTTTGAAAATATTGTTTGGTATCCAAATGATAACTATCAGTAGAAAAATGTTAAGATAGGTATGTGCTAGAGATTGTGTGTTTTTATTTTCTTAAAATGTATATGTTGAATGCCTAACCCTCAAGGAGATGGTACTTGAAATAGGACCTTTAGCCGGGCTCGGTGGCTCAGCCTGTAATCCCGCGCCTTTGGGAGGCTGAGGTGAGTGGATTGCCTGAGCCCGCGGGTTCGAGACCCGCTTGGGCAAGCGAGACCTCATCTCTACAATAAATCAAAAAAAATTAGCCGGGCGTGG
>CAUYQG010245506.1:0-16430 GCA_963574415.1 Tarsius wallacei
TGTCAGGGGAGGTGGGGGTGTTGGGATTGGCAGATGAGAGAAACTGCTAGGGGAGGGAGGGGCATACCTCATCAACAAGGGTACCTGCATGATCAATGTTTGCATACCTAACCCTGAATTGTACCCCACATCTTTATAATACATTTTTTAAAAAATGACAGGCAAAGCTAAATAATACTGTTTACATACTTGAGTGACAAGACTATAAAGAAAAGTAATGAAATGATCATCATAACAGACAGGACTGTAGTCCTCTGATGGGAAAGTGACTGGGAGGGAAATGTGGTGGGTTTCTGGAGTGGCTGACCTGGGCTCATCTCCTAACATGGCATGATTACAATGGCATTAACCTTACATAGAATTTATTAAGCTGTGCTTCAGTGCGGCTTCCTCTATTTGTGTTATTTTTAACAGCAAAAATTTTAATTACAGGGACTTTATAAACCTAATCACACCAATCAGTCTACTACCCAGTTGCTATCACATAGAAATATGAAAGTAGCTTTTGGAATCCTTTGGAACACAATATTTATAATTCTTAAAAAATAAGGTAATCCACTAAAGTATTTCCAACCATGCAGTCCATAGCATTAGCTATTATTGATATGGTTTTTATATTTGAAGATGCAAACCCCACACTGACTCATTTGCTGCTGCTGTATTAAATCCTCCAAATCCCAGTCCAGTTCCCAAACCAGTACCTAAACCAGTACTACTTTCTGTTGTTGGACCCAAACCGGTACCAAACCCAAAACCTTTGTGCTGAGTGCCACCAAAGAGTCCATGGACTGAAAAATTGAATTTACATACACTAAAAAAAAGTAACTTCTACCTCATTTACATGTACAAATAACTTACGATGACCTCTTACCAGTAGTGTTGGTGTTGGCTGGGGCAGATAAGCTGAATGCAGAACCTGCAGTTATAGATGTTGTCCCCAAACCTCCAAGCCCACCTATTTAAGGAGGATAAGAACAGAAGGAAGAATCTTTTATATACATAAAGGCAATTTTTCAAATGATTATATGATAAATTGTTACACATAAAATAAAAAAAGAAAAAGATATACTTTGAAAACATTAATTCATAAAAAGTAGGAGCGGTTATATTAAGCCTGATAAAGCAGACTTCACATTTAAGAAGGTTACTAAAGACAAAATGGGATATTACGTAAGCATAAAAGGATCGATCCAACAGGAAAACATAGTGATCTTAAATAGGAATACATCAAACAACAGAACCCTAAATATGTGAAACAAAAGCTGATCAAGCTAAAAAGGCCAATTCTTGATTATAGTTGGAAACTTCAACACATACTCTCCTTAAGAATGGATAGAATTAATAGACAGAAAATGAGAAAGTCTATAGAAGATCTGACCAACATAATCACCAGTATGAGATAGATATATCAACAACAACAGAATACACAGTTTTTTCAAGCACCCATGGAACATTCACCAAGATAGACTATATCATGGGACATAAAGCAATCATCAACAAATTTGAAGAACTGAAATGTAGAGTGCATGCTATAACCATAATAGAATCCAACTACAAAACAATGACAGAAAGACAGCAGGAAAATCTCTAAATAGTGGTAATTAAACAATACATTTCAAAGTAATCCATAGGTCACAGAGTAAACCTCAAAAAATTTCTACAGAGAACTAAATGAAAACAAATGTACAGCATATCAAAATAGGTAGGACATAGCTAAGGCAGTGCTGAGAAGGAAATTCATGACACAAAATGTTTACATTGGAAAAGAGGAAAGATCTCATATCAATAACCTTAGCTCCTATTTTAAGAAACTAGAAGATGGAGAGAAAAACAAGCCCAAAGAAGGAAGAAAGGAAATAATAAAGATAAGAGCAGAATAAAATTTTAAATGGAAAACAGTAGAGAAAATTAATCAAATGAAAAGCTGGTTTTAGAAAAAAAACCAGTAAATTTAATGGACAAAAATTTTTTAAAAGACACAAATAATCAATATTAGCAATAAAATTTGAAAAAAGTAGATAACACTACAGATCCTGCATCTATTAAGAAGATAAGATGAGAATACTATGAATCATTTAGTATACATTTGAAAAATAGAAGAAATGGACCAAACCCTCAAAAACAACAAAGCACTAACAATCAACCAAAATGAAACATAATCTGAACAATTCTATATCTATTAAATAAATTGCATTCGTGATCAAAAATTTCTGTCAAAAGGAAGCTTCAGGCTCAGATGGTTTTACTGGATATTTCTATCAAACATTTAGAAAATAACTGAACCAAGTTTATACCATCTCTGCCAGAAAGTAGGAGAGAAAACAGTGATGATAAAGGACCCTGTTGTATTGATGGAATTGTTTCTTGACTCTGGATACTTGAGCTTGCATATATTATAAAAGTGTATAGAACTAAATGCACATACAGAAACAAACACAAGGAAGATGGGAAATATGAATAAGATCAGTAGATTGTATTAATGCACTAATTGTAATAATACACTAGTTGTGATCGTGTGTTGTTTTGCAAAAGGTTACTATTAAAGGAAACTGGATAAAAGTTATGGGTTATTTCTCTATGTATTTTCTACAACTTCATTTGAACCTATAATTATCCCAATAAAAATTTCAATAAAAAATAGAGAGAATAGGGAGAAGTTGAGGGTAGGGTGGTATTAAACCCCCTCCCCCCTTGTGGCTAGCATGTCACTAACAAACCTTTATTAGTAACCATTTCAGACACCCACCCCAACCTTTGGGTACCCCCGACTGAAAGCAATGCCATTACATGGGTAGAACAGGGTAGAATGTTGTTCTCTTGACCTTACCACTCCTGTTCTGCCCTCCCCCATGCCATTTTCTTCAGAATTTGCCTATTTCATATCTGTTTTTTTGCAGGTGTGCCCTGAGCTAGGATGGGTCAATCAGATAACTAATCCCTGCTCAGCTGGTAACTTCCAGATAACATAATGCTTTAACCCCATTTACAAGTCCCTTAAAGACCCATACATGCCGGGGCTCTGGCACGCTTTTTATTTAAGGACTTCCAGTGGAAGTAAGAACAAAGTGAATAAAAACACAGATAGCAATGAGTCCCTTCTACTTACTGTTGGCAGTGAGCATGTCTGGCTTTTGTTTTTTTAGCAATCCAAATGAAGAGGGAGAAGAAAAGACCAGTCATGTAATTCTTGGTGTCCATGAGATTAAAACAAAATAACAACATCAGAGGAAACCTACTCTTACTCATCATCTAACAGAAGCAACCAGGAAAATGTATACTGGGCAGTGTAATAAGCTCATTCAACAGTATACTTGTAACTGACGTGGTGACAACATGGGAAGGATCTTTCTTCATAGGGAAATGAAATATAAGCCTATGGTGTTTCCCAGAGGCAGTTCGGTATTTTACTAAATGTGTCTTAGCTCTTCTGCCCACCTGTGGGGCAGAGTAGGGCAGGGGTGCTGGACATGATGGTCCAGCTTCACAGAGGGGTGCGTGAGTGACAACTTTCAGGCAATCTCCATAAACGCTGTTTCTTTGGTGAGTTTCTGATGAGTGTGGTTTAACTCCAGAGTGAAGGCAGTAGTACCTGGCACAGAGTAGAGTTTGTAGGGTGGATGAAGATCGTGCTGGACCTTTCACAGCTAATGTGGAACTAACCCCACTAGGGCCCTTGTGAGAACTGGTGTCTGCCAGTGAATTAACTTATTTTCAATTTACACAGGCCATGAGTACTTCAGGCTGAAACAACTACAGCCACGTTGCCAGACCTTCCTCCATCTTTGTCCTGCTCCTTTTTGTGGAGTGACTTATTGCCCCTTAAGGTCTGGAAAATGGGACCCTTGCTCCCAAGTTCCATTCCTAGAATGCTAGAAGTTTCACGCTGCTTGTTCTGTTTAAAATTTCTTAACCACCATTAGAATATTGTCTCCTATTCCAATCTCAGATCCCTGCATTTTTAAATCGGTTATGGCAGGGTGTAAGAAGCAATCAGCTATCCACTTAAAATGCAGATTCCTAGGCTCCACATGCAAGGAACTGAATCAGTACCACAGAAGGTGTGAGTCCCGGAATCTGCATTTCAGGAACCAAGCCAGACGATCCTGACACAAGAGGATGGTGCTAAGCAGTCCAGAGACCTCTTCTCCAATTCAAATCCTGATCAAATGCCATGTTAGCCAATGCAATCAGCTCCCTTTCAGGTTTTAACACCCAACAACAAAACCATAGTTTAAGTCAACGTTCCTCAGCCTTTAGTTCATGATTGCCATTCAAAGAAGCATTTTTAGAGTTTTTTTCCTACTTGTCTCCCAACCTTCTCTCCTCCTCACTATGAAATTTTAATGACACTATAGACATGTTTATGTACAGTGACCTTTTGAACGGCCAACAACGCATTGTAATATTTAAGGGTGTCTGGCCTACTCTCTTCACCAAAAATAAATTTTCACCATTTTGTGGAACATGTTAGCTCCATTGGGAATACATGGTTTAGATTACAGACTTTTAAAAGCTTGCTGTGCATCTGTCTGACTGCCTCCCCACCCACTGTTCTGGTGGGTACCAGAATTCAACATGCTCTCTACCCATTAAATCCCCTGCCTTTACCTTCAGACCATCCTTCCTGGATGTCCTCTGTTGGTCAACAGAACTGCCACCATCCTGATCTCTAAGCTAGAAATCTGGGAGTTGTCCTAAGCTCTCTTTTCTCCTGATCCTGCTAATTTTGCCTGCCACACACTTTACAAACATGAATTTTCCTCCTCAATTGGCCCACCAGATCCTTCATTCTGATTTTATTCTTTCTTCCCTGAATGGTTCCAGTAGCCTGCTAACCATTCTCCCATGGCCAGATTTCAAGTCCATTTACACAAAGATGTAACTAAATTCAGATTCTATCTCCTCATGCTTCTGCTTTAGCCTTTCAGTGGCTCCCTGTTACCCTTGAGACAAAGTGAAGATGTTTTAAAATGGTGGCCAGATCCCCACAATTTCGTCCCCTGTTCTTTTCATGCTCTTGACTGGACTGTTAATTCTACCATTTTGTGCCTCCTTGCCTTTCCTCACATGGTTCCTTTTTCCTGAAATTTATTTCTCACTCTTTGCTAGTTGGTTTATTCCTCCATATTCTTCAAAACTCATCCCATTTTTCGCTGCCTCGAACAAACATTGCTGAGAGTCCCAGACTGTGCTAAAGTCTTCCCCTAGCCGTCCTGCTAGTAGTCCCAAACCACTTTGGGTTTCTTTTCATGGCATTTCTTCAGACGTTGTCTGTGTCCCCTTCAATTCCAAACTCGTTGATGGAAGCAATTATCATTTTATCTTTCTATCTTCAGAAGATAACAGAGTGTTTGCCACATGACAGATGTTCAATAAAACATTCGTTACGTTAAGCCAAACTGTCCTTCCCAAGTTTGGGGTACTGATTAGTATTAAAATGGACCAAAGAAAGCAGGTGCCCAGGAAGAAAATAGAAAGAAAGCAAAGGCCTCGATAGTTCACCAACGGGGTAATTACTTCTAAATAATTCAGATTGAACTAGAGTTGTTTCTGAAAGATGCCAAAACAACTGGTCGGTTCATCGGAAAAGTCAGCCAGTTGGCATCATAGAGACCAAAACATTCAACCAGTCATTTCACTGGACTTGTGACTTTCCAGCAGGTGTCCATGCAGCCTGTGATGGAAGACGTTACTGATCACTCTGTTTGTTTCTACTTTCTCCTCTCCCCCTACCCTCTCACACGCCCCACAATTTTATGCCGGTGTTTTAATGTCCACTTGAAAACATAAACATTGGAAAACATTCATATTTGATCGAACTCCCCCAAATGCCTAGAGAACAAATGCAGTCCACATAGAAACCCCACATATGAAAAGGCAAGTTTAACCACGTCGCTCTAAAGCACCAGCCCCTTTCAGGTTTTGGACACGTGGCCTCTCTGACTGAATGGACAGAAAGTCTGAATGTGTAAGAGCAGCTCAAAACAACAACCACCCAAACAAGACGGCCATTCTCACTCCTCTCAGCCCACTGCTCTGAGAGGCTTGCTCTCTGACGGGTTCTACATGCTAAGTAACTCCTATTCTTAGTTCACGTTGACTTGGTGGCTGGAGCCAGGTGAAAAGACAATTGACCCAAACAGCCAAAGCGAACTCAAAACTTCGCTAACGAGGCGGTTTGTTTTCTAATCCTAGTCAGCCTTGTAGGGCACTGAGTGCCACTTTCTGAAACTGTGTCTTTTATGCAAAAGAAAAATTATTAAAAGAAGGTGGGGGCGGGCAGAAAACGAGTCCTTTAATGGACCGTTTTATGCTTTTGTTGTGTGCTTTCTTGCAGGCGACTTTTTGGCAAATACTGCATCTTCAGCTAGGAGAAGTTGGCTGAACACAAAAGGGCTTTTGAAGCAGTGAGTGTAAATTCAGACTCTTTTTCTTTCTCCCTTCCTTCCTTTCTTCGCCCTCTCTCTTCTCCTGTGTCTGGAGACCACTAAGGAGAAATAATAAGCACCATTGCTTGCAGTTCACGTCTCATGAATTACTCAAACATCAAATGTAACTTTAGAAAGGAGACACGCTTTATTCTTTTCTGCAAAAGTTTCCCTATCCATTCTTTATTTACATGTGGTCGTGAGGCTAAGAGATGCACAGCTAGTCAGAACACACACACACACACACACACACACACACACACACACACACAGAGGAGGCCATTAAACAAATTAAAAGGGATGGGGATGACTAATACAGTACTCTTGGAATCCCCAATTTGATTAGTCTGAGTTTAATACACAAAAGCAGCGCCGGAGAAGGAGGGGAAGCGAACCTCTCTTTAATAACCTGTACAATTAAATTATGGTGATGAATTTGACTATTCTGTACTTCTTAGAGAAGTCTTATTATCTGATTGCTTATAAGGAAAAAGGTCATTTTTTTCTGGGCATGCCCCTGGGCATGCCCAGGGTTTCTGGGCATGCCCCTGGAAGGCTCACGGTGACAGTTCTATGCTCTAACTGCTTTCCTATTTCTCAAGCTTTGTCTCTAAAAATTATCTTGTTTTAGCTCTTTGGGGGCCCTTGCCTTTCTTTAGCCTTTGGAAACCTGGAGTCAGAAAGGGTAGTGTGGGGGCTAAGAATTGGTTTTGCCTTTGGTAGCTGTAGGCAGATATTTTGGGGTAACTTTAGGTCAAAGGTCTAACAGTGTATTCTGCTTTGTACTTTATGAAGACCCGTTTTACCTAAAAAATTGAGGCACCTCAACAAACATCAGGGGGCCATTATGCCAAAAGCTGAGGTGATGGAGCTTGATTTTGTAGGTACCAGGCTGCCCTATTTGTTTCCCTCCTGGGAGTCATCATTCTATTATGAAGCAGGGTGTGGATGTCCACACATGGATCTTTATGGAATCAGTCAGGCACATACCTATAATCTCAGCACTTTGGGAGGCTGAGGTTGGGGGTGTTATTTGAACCCAAGAGTTCAAGACCAGCCTGAACAGCATAGTAAGGTCTCATCTCTACAAAAAAGTAAAAAAATTAGCTGGATGTGGTGGCTTGTGCCTGTAGTCCCTGCTATTTGGGAGGCTACCGTGGTAGGATCACCTGAGCCTGAGGAACAGAGCAAGACCTTGGCAGGAAAAAAAAAGAAATGTCTTCCATTTATCTGAAAAGTTACAGTTCAGGCAGGTGCTATCCTAACAGAAGAATATAGTTCCGCACATTCCCACCAACAGTAGAGTGAAGAACTGAAATGGAGCAAGAAGCACAGACAGAAAGCATGGGGACACGTTTTTTACTGCTCGCCTCATGCATAGATTCCCCTGGACCTCAGTTGCTGTTAGAAAATCAGTCTTTCCTGTTTTCACCTCAAGTGTAAGTGATGGCTGGTGATACTCACAGGGGCATCATTTTCAGATGCAAATGGTGGAATCTCTTATTGGCACGTATGTCTGAGAGAATCCCATATAGTCTCCTTGTGTGGTTGCTACATTGGACTTTGTTTCAAGCACAGACCCTGGGGCCAGTCAGCCTGGCTTTGAATCCTGGTTCTGCCATGACTGTCTTCAGGACCTCACCCATGTTGTATATCTCTCTGTGCCTCAGTTTCCTCATTGCAATGACACCACAAAAGGATGATAGAAGTGTTAAAGGACACATGTAAAACCATAGAATGTGGATAGGGAGTGTGAAATGAGTCTTCTTTCATATTCCTTCAGTATGACTTTGCATTTTACCCCACCGATATTATATTTATATTCATTCATAAACCCGTATGCACATTATTATCTCATTCACCCAACAAAGTCCAAATTATAGCTGTTATTTTTTTTGTCTTTTAGAGATGAGAAACTGAGGCACAGAGAGACTCAGCAGCTGCCCAAAGACATCGGGACAGAAAGTGGTAAATCTCAGAATTAATGATAAGCTGGTATTTTCAAGAGTATTCCAAATGTATTGAATGAGGTGGGCAAGTATGGCTTGGCAGAAGGAGTGGAGAAAGGGCAGTGCCACATGACTGCTGAAGCCTGCGAGACCCCAGCCATCTGGCACATGGAGCGGTGGTGAGCCATTTTAATGGTCTCAGTAGAGGATCAGTGTCCAGTGCCTAGTGTCCAGTGTGTTGATCCAGGGAGGTCAAAGCTTAATCATGGGGAAACGTGCCAGTTGTAGTTATCCTGGCTGCTTCATCCTGCCCCTCATCTTAGATGTACTTATTAGTTGGCTAACTTAATCATCCACATGATTTGGGTCATGGTGCCCCGGTCACCTTGCCATAGATTAGCATTGAGAAAATATTCCAGGGCAGGGTCAACTGATAAACGTTGCCTCTCTTAGACCAACTCCCAGTGCAGCCCGAAGAGTTATGCAAGGCTTCTCCACTCTACATTTCTCACTGTTCTTGTTCCTCTGGGAAGGTTAAAAGTGGAGCGTACCACGGAATGATTCCATGTTTCCCTTTGTGTTCTAAAACTTGGTGGATCCCAGAACTTCACTTCACTCTTCTGGCAGTCCAGGTTATGTCAGCTCCTTGAGCTTTATTTTTGCTGTGGTCGGGATGGGCACCCAATTTTTAGGGTATGTGCATGGTAAAACTTCTGGCACATCAATTCTTTGCTGGGATGAGCTTTGCAAAATTTTATTGTTTGAATTATCCTTTCATTTGTGGCTTATTAAACATAATGCTGAAGGGCTGGAGACTGGGTGCGTGCATAAATAGTTTTTGTCTTTACCTGGTATTTGTAAACTTGGGATAAGGTTGACTTTGCATTTTGCCCCACCAATATTGAGAAAGCAAAGGAGAACACAGACATTTATAGAGATTATATGCAGAATATGGTTTGGTCTGCCAGTTCTTTTTTTTTTTTTTTTTGAGTTGGAGTCTCACTCTGTTGCCCAGACTGGAGTGCAGTGGCACACTCATGGCCACCCCAGTGTTGACTTGCTGGGCTCAGGAAATCCTTCTGCCTCAGCCTTCCAAGTAGCCAGAACTATAGGCACACGCTGCCACGCCCAGCTAAATTTTTGATTTATTGTAGAGATGAGGTCTTGCCAAGTTGCCCGGGCCGTTGTCGAACCTGTGGGCTCAGGTAGTCCCCTCATCTCAGCCTCCCAAAGTGCTGGGATTACAGGCTTGAGCCACCACACCCGGCCTCAGTTCATTTTTTAATGAAACCAGGTAAAGATTCTCATGCTATAGGAGATAGTTATTTATGCTCCAGAACTAAGATTAAAGTATACATTTATGAAGTGTACTGGATTGCCTCTTAGAGGAAAATTTCTCTATAGCATATCATATCTTTACTTTTTTGTTTTAAAATCATAGGGTACACGTGAAGATTTGCTATGTGAGTATATTGCATGAAGGTGAGATTTGAGTTTCTGTTGAGCTCTGCCACCATCAATGGTGGGAATGGCACCCAGAGGGTGGTTTTGTGTCCCTTATCCCCCCTCTCCTTTCCTTTAGCAGTACCCAACGTCTGTTGTTCTCATCCTTATGACCATGTGTGCCCAATGTTGAATGCCCACTTATGAATGAGAACGTGTGATACTTAGATTTTTGTTTCTGTGTTCACTTAGAATGATGGTCTCCAGCTGCATCCATGTAGCTGCAAAGGACATGATTTTGTTCTTCTTGATGGCTGTGTAGTATTTCATTGTGTATTTGTACGACAATTCCTTTGTCCAGTTTGCCTTTGGTGGGCATCTGAGTTGGTTCCATGTTTTGGTTCTTGTGAATAGTTCTGCAATAAACATATGCATGCAAGTGTCTTTTTTGTAGAGTAATTTGTGTTCCTTTGGGTAGTCCCAGAAGTGGGATTCCTGGGTCAAATGGTAGCTCTATTTTTGGTTCTTTGAGAAATCTTCATACTGCTTTCCATAAAGGTTGAACCAGCTTACATTTCCACCAACAGTGCAGAAGTGTTCCCTTTTTTCCACTGCCTCACCAACACTTGTTTTTTGATCGCCTTCCTGACCAGTGTGAGATGGTATCTCACTGTAGTTTTGATTTGCATTCCTCTGACGGTTAGTGATGCTGAGCATTTTTTCATGTTTGTTGGCTGCTCAAATGTCTTCCCTTGAGAAGTGCCTATCTTTCCATTTTGAACATACATAAATTAAAATCCATCTAAATTGGTTGGATATTAGTAATTATTATTTTTATTTGTGTTACCAGTTTGTCAAATACTAACTGGAAGAATATCATCCATGGCTATATGTGTGGCTACTCATAGCACAATTTACTTTTCACTGCATACATAAAGCAACTATCAGTAAAAACAATATGCATGTTATTTTGGCTTATTTGGAGTAAAATTCAAGGTTTTGTGGAATCTGACATTACTCGATGAGATTTTACAACACTTTCTCACCACTTGTCATAGAATGTTTTTACTATTATTTCATTTAAAACCGTTAGAAGATATTAACTTGTACTCAAATAAATTAGGTATGCCTTCTAGGTATGAGATGGAAAAAGATCATACTTCCATACTCTTATTTTCTGATTGTTCTCATTCAAATTTATTTCCAAAACAGTACATGATGGGAATCTTTAAACTTCCTGAAGATACAAATATGGGAAGAAAAGTATACATAACCTGTCGGTCAACTTAAGCAGGATTATATACAATGAACTGTAAATAATATCCAATGGGATTCTGATATTAACTTACAACTAATGTGTAACTATGATAGTGTGTCTTATTCTATTAGGCTTAGATTTCTCTCTTCGCCTAACTTAGGTTTTGTTGATCTTCTTCCATATAGGGGTTATAATGAAACCTAATGCACCAGAGTACTGATGTATTTCAAAATAGTGAAAGGAATGAAGAACCGTGCTTTGTTATACATTGTTTATGACACGGTACTGAAATCTTACCTAACCAACGAACTTGAGAGGGAGTGTTGATTAGTGATTTGGAAACACCAGTCTTAGAAACAGACTCCCTGGGTTTGAATCCTAATCTATCCCCTATTTGCTGTGTGATCTGAGGCAACATATTTATCTTCTCTGCCTCCATTTCTCCATCTGTAAAATGGGAATGCTGATGCTAGCACCTACATCATGGTTTGATTGGATATGTGTGAAACTTAGCACATGTAAAGTACGTAGATCAGTGCTTGGCATGTGACTCTCAAGTCAGCTCTCAGGCTTTGTTCTTTTGGCATATTTTGACCTTCCCTGGTCCCCGTGTTCTTACAAAGTGAGTACTTTTAAAATATAAGTAGGCTCATTCGACCCTGGATCCAAGCACAGGCTCTGCCATCGGTTGTGTGACCTTTGGCAAGGCTTGAGATTTCTAAGTTCCTTCATCTATGAAATGGGACTAATGATCATGCCCCTATAGGATTGTTATAGTAATGAAGTCAGATAATGTGAGTAAAGCACTGGGCACGATGCCTAAGACACAGTGAATATTCAGCACATGTAACTGTAGCTTTTATTAGCCAATAGAGGCAGCATTGTTTTGGGAAATGGGCAGTGATCTGAAAGTCTGAAGAGCGGCTTCTCGTTTGGATTCATAATCCTGTGTATGTGGGCAAGCAGATTCAGTGCCTCGTCTCCTGCATTTGAGAATGCAGATAAAATGTTCCCCTTTATTTAAACCCACTGTCACCTCCCAAACCTGTGAATATGTAGAATGGCAGCAGTAAGAGGAAATAGAGGAAATGCTTGAGTTTCTGCAGTGAACAGACGCAGTAGAACAAGATGAGAGACAATTGAGCCCACTGTGGAGAAGGAGCCATAACACTAGTTAGAAGCAGAAAAGGTGATGACCAAGTGCTGTCCGCTAAAGGAGGATCCTGGGGAAAGGGCTGTCAAGAGAGAAAGAAGCTCTTATTTTATGGAAGACATTGATCCAAGAACAAGGAGTAGAAGTCTAATGAAAGAAAAAGGGTCTTTATTGACTTACCCCTGTAAAGGTCGAAGATTCAGCAAAAGGCAAAAGTCGTCTCGTCACAGTATGAGGCACTCAGACCTGCATGACAAAATCATGATTCAGGAAGTCCACAGTGGGAAGGGTAGTTTCTTTAAAACCTGAAGATGTCCATGAATTTCACTTTGAGAAGTACCACACCATGTGAAAATTTCACTATAGGGAGACCTGTAGTACAGTTTTTCTACTGATTTTCCATGATTCTCAGACTTATCACTTAGTTATTCTGAGCCTGTTTCGTCTTATGTAATGAGAGCATTAAACTGGATAATTTCTGATCAATTATATTTCATTACTTTACCTATAGGACATACAGGCGCCAGTAAAAATGCACAACGTGGATTTAGTAAAATGCACTAACAGCTCTGGGACCTTGAGCAAATCACTAAACTCTTGGGTACCTTAAGTTTGACCTGTCACTGAGGGACCTAAATTGGCTTATCTCTAACAGCCACTGTGGTACAGATCTTCCCCCAAAACTGTTTATTTCCTGGCGAGAAGAGGACACATACTTCAAAGCCTTGTTTGGGGGAAGCTCTGTTCCTAGAGGCCAATTATTGGGCAACATCAACTAACACACCGTGGAGGTTATGTGGTGGAAACTTTAATTATTAACTCATAGGGTATGAGTTCAGGAGGTGAATTTGATGAAATTCAGATTCTAGGCACAAAGGAGGCTGATGTTAGCTTTCGCACTGGGCTCTTTCACCGTATTCTTCTTTTGGAGATAATTTCGGGGGAAACAATCCAAAGTTATTGGAAATATTTTATAGAAATATCTTTGAAAGAGGCCAGTGCAATCTGGTACGATTTACTAGGAAATAAAATGACATCAGCAGAGGACTTTGTGAATTTGCTGCATGACACTGCAGTGAAATGTCTCACCTCCAACTTACGGTTGACTTGGGGTCGGTGAAACTTCAGGCAAGGTGTTTGTTTCTCTGAGCCTCTGTTTTCTTACCCAGAGGACATTATGTACCACATATAACATCACAAGGAATGAATGAAATATGTTGACAGGAAAAATGTAAGCAGATAAAAAGTAACTGAAAGCTCTGCAAAGTATTATACTTGCCATTATTGTCATAGTTGTGTTTGCAACTATGGGATGCTCATCTGGCTCATTCCATGCACTTTCTGGCTCCCTCTTGCCACTTAATTACCTCACCACTTACTCGTAAGTCAGACTTTCTCAGTGCTGCTCCTTCTGTCTACTTAACTTCCAGAACTTTCCTGCTTTCTTTCACTCAGTATTCTCTTCTGTTTTTCTTGCTATCACAGACTGGGAGATCTATGAAGGCAGAAAACCTATCATAGTTATGAATTTCAGTAGCCACCTTTCTACCCCAAATTTGGGGAATGAATGAATGTGGCCCATTCCTAAAAACAGTCTAGACTCAACCTTTGCCTCTAGACTCTCCATTCTGCCCTACCTTGCATCCCACTTAAGTCATAGCATTATGAATAATAATTCCTTCCAGTGGCTCCCACAAGCTCTTTTCTTATTTCACATTCCTGGAGTGTTCAACACAGGGACTCTGGACTTTCGCATTTCCTCCCTGAGTTATTCCCACCTCGAACCTTCCTGTGTCACTTGCACTGTGCTCCCTTTGTCATCCCTAGGCCACCAACTAACTCACCTGTAGTCAGGTACATTTTCCAGTTGCAAGATACCAACTACGGAGAAGAGAGAAAGAAGGCCCGTCTCTTCATCTCCATCCCTAAGCATAGGTAGGCCCTGAGGACTTAACCCTTTGACCATTTACTCTTCCCCATCTTTGTTATCAAAGTCTGAAATCTTATCAGGCTCCACATGCTTCCACACCACTGTCTCTCTGATAACTTCAATGCCCCTCTCTAGCACTTATTTCTACTTCTCAACTCTTTGGTTTCTTAAAAATACTATCCTTGGAGCTACTGAGACTCAAAATCTTGGTATCCTCTATAACCCTTTCTTTGCCCTTGGACTCTCAGATCCAGTCAGTTCCCAGGGTTCCAAAGTATCCCTTCAAAAAGTTCTTTACTTCTGTTACATCCTTTACTTATACACTTAATATTATTTCTTATGTTTATCCATTTATTCATTCATTCACTCATCCAGTCCTTTTTCCAACAAGCAGTCCATTTATAGACTGCTTTTTAGTGAACAAGTCAAACACTATCTCTGCCCACATAGAACTTTCACTCTAGGAAGGGAAGATAGACAGTAAACAAATTAATTGTCTTATTCTTAGACGTTTACATAATGTCAGGTAGTGATGAATGATATAAACAAATTACACAGGGTGAGTGAATAGATGGTACTGAGATGGGTGCCATTTTGTTGGCCCCTTTGAATCAGTGATATTTGAGCAGAAATTTCAATCAAGGTGAATATAGAGGATGAGAGTCATCATCTAAAATAGCCATCTAGTAGCCCCAGGAGAGAAGGTGCCTGTATGTTTAGAAACAATATAGAGAGCTAGGCAGCAGGAGCATATAATATAGAGAGTCAGTATAGCATGTGGGAAGAGTATTGGGTGAAAAGATAAAGGGTGTGGCTTCTTGTCCTGATGAGCAACCTCAAGGAAGACACTTCACTTCTCTGGACTAGGTCATCTCTAAGATATCGTCAGGCTCTATAGAATCTTATCAGCTCAACTAGATTGTCGGCTATTCTAAGGCAAGATGCCAATGTGTATTTATGGTCTTCACAGTTCACAAAGTTGTAGCATGCATCGAATTGAATTGAGTACACTGGGAGTAAACAGCGATGGTAGGGGATGGAAAATAAGGACAGAGATGGCTTGTGTAGAACCCTGTGGAGGATAATTGGATTCCACCAGGGTTACAAAGTATCCCTTCATAAAGTTCAAAGTCATTAGATAATGAATGTATTTTGAGAATTTTGAGCAAGACAGTGTCAGGATTTGACTTCTTTTTTTTTTTTAAAGATCACTCTGATTGCTATGTAGAGAACAGTATTTATGTGAGAAGGGGGGCTTGGACAGGTGAGCGAGGAGGGCGAAAGCCTGATTAGAGCTTGCACTGAGGAAACTAGTGCAGAACGGTCAATTTTTAAAAATAGAGCCAGTTCTATTTTTGAGAGTCTATACAAAGAGTGTGTAAAAGGAAGGAGAGTCAAGACTGATTGTAAAACACGAATCGATGGAAAGGAGCAAATTTTGGAGGAACACCAAAATGCCAGTTTTTTACCTGGCTACATGTAAGGTTAGATGTTCACGTGAAAATGTGAACTATGCACTTAAGGATGATCAGTATATGGAGAGTATTTAATGCTGTGGCATAAGAGCCTGCAGATAGATAGAAGAGATATTTGAGAATGGAAATCTGGGACACTTTGAAACTTAAGGGTCAAGAAGATGGAGTAGACCCAGGAAAGGGTCAAAGGCAGAGCCAATAAGTTGAATGAAAACCAGAATATTCACCACCCATCCCTGGGTTACTGCCCTGATGTCTGCCTTTCAGCTTCTTGACTTTGGCTCTCTCTCTCTCTCTCTCCCCCTCCTCCCTCTCTCATGTTGCTATTGGTTTCATCCATATAAATAAAATATACTTTTTCAGTGCCAAACTTCAGCTCAAAAACTCAATGGGAGATCCCGAGTCCAGTATTAGAGGTTCTGTGTAATTTCCATCTGTACTTCCTATACTTCTCAGAATGAACCATTACTCTAGCCTTGATTTGTTCACTTATCTATAAATGTCATGCCTAGCCAGGTTCAGTGGCTCAGCCTGTAATCCTGCACTTTGGGAGGGTGAGGTGAGTGGATTGCCTGAGCCTGCGGGTTCGAGACCTGCCTGGGCAAATTGGCGAGACCTCATCTCTACAATAAATCAAAAAGTTGGCCGGGCGTGGTAGCGCGCGCCTGTAGTTCCAGCTCCTCGGAAGGCTGAGGCGGAAGGATCGCCGGAGCCCAGCAGGTCGAGGCTGCGGTGGCCGGGAGCGGCCACTGCACTCCAGTCTGGGCGACGGAGTGAGACTCCAACTCAAAAAA
>CAUYQG010245508.1:0-10449 GCA_963574415.1 Tarsius wallacei
CTGTAGTTCCAGCTACTTGGAAGGCTGAGGCGGAAGGATCGCCGGAGCCCAGCAGGTCGAGGCTGCGGTGGCCGGGAGCGGCCACTGCACTCCAGTCTGGGCAACAGAGTGAGACTCCAACTCAAAAAAAAAAAAAAAAACAAAAAACTGTATCACTGAGATTTTTCTCGTAGAACCTTCCCCCTGCTACCTTTTCTCTCCCTCTTATTAGTTAGACACCAGCCTGGCCTTTTGGAAAAGAATGAGCCTGGGAGGGTTTTATTATAATGGCTGCCCTTTCACAGTCCCCCTTGATGACAAAACATGGTACATGTGTCTGTCTCCAAGCAAGGAACAGGTTGGTGACTAAAAGACTCACCACCACCTCTGTTATGAGTAAAATTCAGGAGTCTAATTTGCTCACTACAGATGTCTAGTTTAGGACCACTAGAAGGTTCATGAAAAGAGTTCATCTTGTCACACTTTCTTGTAAATCATATGGTCTGGGGTTTGCACTTGGGGCTTATTAGTTAGCTCTACTGACACTTTTTTCTTGCTGGTGACTCTTTTAGAGTTTCTTGGATCTTGTGGTTGAACTGGAGAAACTAAATCTGGTTGCTCCCAATCAATTGGATTTATTAGAAAAATGCCTGAAGAGCATCCACAGAATAGACCTGAAGACAAAAATCCAGAAGTACAAGCAGTCTGGTAAGCATATTGGCTTCTGGGTGGTCTCAAGCAAATACCCCGTGCACAGTAGGCGTGGTTTGTTGGTAATAGGTGGTTTGTTGGCTTTGTGGGTGGAAGGGACCCAGGATAGCCACACCGCTCTCTGGCTTATGGCTAAAGACCTTTAGATGTTTCCCTTTAGATGCTTCATACCCCAGATGTGCTAACCCCATCACCCCATATTCATGACCACAGAGTCTCAGCCCTCTGCAAAATGCCACCAAGTAGTCCTTGACATTTCTGCCTTCAAGACAGAGTCTGCGCCCTCATTTCTGCACAGGGTGGCAGAACTGTGGCCATTCAGGGCTTTCGAGTGTCTGCTGAACCCTAGTACCTTGCTCTATAGAGTACTTGGCCTGCCAGCTACCATCCAGCTCTGGATGATGTCCCTGAGTTCCACAGCTGCCCTGTGTGTGTCCCAAGTTTCAAAAAACCTTCTCATGGGAAGGGCACCTTTTTTTTTTGAGTCAGGGTCTCATTCTGTGGCCCAGGCTGTAGTGCGGTGGCACTATCATGGCTCACCACAGCCTCATCCTCCTGGGTTCAGGCAATCTTTCCTCCTCAACCTCCCGAGTAGTTGGGACTATAGGTGTGCACTCCTATGCCTGGTTAATTTTTTAATTTATTTTAGAGATGAGGTCTCACTATGTTTCCCAGGCTGGTCTCGAACTCCTGGGCTCAAGTCATTCTCCCTCCTTGGCCTCCCAAAGTTCTGAGATTACAGACATGAGCCATTGCACTCAGCTAGAAAGAAAGTGCACCTTTGATTTCTCCCTTGATAAATGGGATCAGACTCCCATTGGGCTTCCTTACTTCCATTCTCCATTGTCTTTTAGACTCAGGCTGTGTTGCCAAAAGGCAAGGCCAGACCCACTGACACTCCTTCACCCCCACATATTCTAAAATGACTGATCAAAGGTCAAAAATAGGAGTAACATTTGTAGTCCATTCTTAATGATGTTTGGCGGGAGAGTCATCTGATCAAATAGGTTGAATTCAGTAGAATGACTGAAGAGTTTAGGATATTTTGAAAGATGGTGATTGACCTTGGACTGAGCCATTGTTGAAGTCTTATTTTATAATAATTTCTAAATCTTTTTTTTTTTTTTTGAGTCAGATTCTTACTCTGTCGCCCAGGCTGGAGTGCAGTGGCATGCTCATGGCCACTGCAGTCTCGACCTGCTGGACTCAAGTGATCCTTCTGCCTCAGCCTTCCAAGTAGTTGGAACCACAGGCACATGTCAACATGCCTGGCTAATTTTTTTTTTAATTTATTGTAGAGACGAGGTCTTGCCAAGTTGCCCAGGCTGGTCTTGAACCCCTGGGCTTAAGGCAATCCTCTTGCCTCGGGCTCCCAAAGTGCTGGGATTATAGACGTGAGCCCGGCAATAATTTCTAAATCTTAACTCTACCTCTCTTCTGCTTTTATAGCTCAAGAAGCAGAGACAAATTATATGAATGTTCTCCACGCGTCTCTCCCAAACATGAATCTCAAGGATCCTTCTTATAACTTCAGGGTGAGTCTGGAGCAAATGCAGGGAATTCCAGCATGAAACATGTTCAGAGCAGCAATATAGACAACAAGATATATACATGTTCTTACAAAACAGATACATGCTCTCATTACATATATTTTATCGAATATCTGGAAATATTGTGGTAACCGTGTGTATTTGTTCTTAAAATATGTGTAACTTCTTTTGTACCTATATTGCACTGCCCAAAGGCAATTGTGAATATGATGGTGTATTTCCTTCTGGGCTCTTTTCTATGAATTTTGCAAATGTGTCTCTGTATCCCGTTGGCCATTTTTTTTCATTGTTTATTTGTTCCTTTGAATGTGTAACTTTTAAAATAAAAATAGGCAATGCCACACCTATGAACAATTACTAAAAGAGGTTTTAAAAATATGTTTTTTTCCCTACCCCTATAATATTGATCCAGTTCTTTCCCTAAGAGGTAAGAACTCTGATTAATCCCTTCTGTAACTAACCAGAGACAGTCTGTGCACATTTAATTTTTTTTGGTTTTCTTTCCCCCTTGTACAAATGATAGAACCCTATGCCCATTGCCCTGATCTGAAAATTCCTAGAAGTTGTTCCTTATGATTAATATGGGACTGCTTCTGTTTAATCATTATCCTGAATGATGACACACGGTTCCATTGTCCAGATGTATCATAAGGTGTTTAGTCCTCTTTTGTTGATGTACGTTTAGATTGTTTTCAACTTTATGTTACCACAAATAATGCTCTAAAATAAATATCTTTATTCTTACTTCTCTGTGCATTGCTTTTTTTCTGGACGAATTTTAATGATTTCAGCAAACTTTTTGTTATTGAGTGATGAAATGAACGATTTTGGGGGTGTTCATGAACATAAATGTCACATGGACACTTAGAGTTGTCGTGTTAGTAGTTGGTAGTAAAAGGTATCATCAGAGTTGTTCTTTGGTTAATGTTTTATCTTGAAAAGTTCAATTTTGGTGTAATCGTATCCTCATCCTCATACAAAAGTATGTGGAGTTTGTAGTGAGGACTTAGACCAGAGTACAGTTTCATGGTTAAATTATAAATGCTTTCACAAAAGTGTATAAGGAAAACATTAACTAGTCCTGTAAGATAAGTCATTTCATGGAGAAGTGAGCTGTGAGAGACACCCCTGAGCAGTAGAATTTCAGAGCTCAAATGGATGTTAAGGATTATATTGTCCAACACCTGCATTGAACAAAAGTGAGACTTAGGCCTAAAGAATGTTAAGTGATTTGTCTATCTCTAACTGTTGGCAGGGCTGGGCCCAGTCCATACATCTTCTACTGCTCATGCCATAGCTTAGATACGTCTTTTTTTTTTTTTTTTTTGAGTCAAAGTCTCACTCTCTCACTCAGGCTGGAGTCCAGTGGCATGATGATGGCTCAGCACAGCCTCAGCCTTCTGGGCTCAGGTGATCCTCCCACCTCGGCTTCTTGAGTAGCTGGGACTTTAGGCAAACATGACCACGCCTGGCTAATTTTATTTTTATTTTTTGTAGAGACAAGGTCTCGCTATATTGCCTGGACTGAACTCTTGAGCTCAAGTGATCCTGCCTCCTAGGTCTCGTAAAATGCTGGAATTACAGGCGTGGGCCACCGTGCCCGGCCAGTCTTACATGTTTTAAAGAATTGAATGTGCTTTCCATTGTCCTTCTGAGTCTCCATGATACCAAATATGAGACAAAACACATTTAGGATTCAGATCCAGATTTTCTGAGCTTTCTCTGCTATTGTCTAATATAAATTATGTTGTCATTCTTAGTTAAAAACCTGCCATATTTTTACTCTTGTGCTTCTGTTTTTGTTTTTTTGTGTTTTTTTTTTTTGAGTTGGAGTCTCACTCTGTTGCCCAGACTGGAGTGCAGTGGCCGCTCCCGGCCACTGCAGCTTCGACCTGCTGGGCTCCAGCGATCCTTCCACCTCAGCCTTCCAAGTAGCTGGAACTACAGGCACGAGCTACCACGCCCGGCTGATTTTTTGATTGATTGTAGAGATGAGATCTCGCCAAGTTGCCCAGGTGGGTCTGGAACCCGCGGGCTCAGGCAATCCACTCACCTCAGCCTCCCAAAGCGCGGGATTACAGGCCTAGCCACCGAGCCCGGCTTTTTTTTGTTTTTTTTTTTTTGAGTCAGAGTCTCACTCTGTCACCCAGGCTGGAGTGCAATGGCATGCTCACGGCCACCACAGCCTTGACCTGCTAGGCTCAGGCGATCCTTTTGCCTCAGCCTTCCAAGTAGCTGGAACTATAGGCATGTGCCATCACGTCCAGCTAATTTTTGTTGATTTATTATAGAGGTGAGGTCTCACCAAGTTGCCCACGCTGGTATTGAACCCATGGGCTCAGGCAATCCTCTCACCTCAGCCTCCCAAAGTGCTGGGATTATAGGCATAAGCCACCGCGTCTGGCCTGCTTCTGTTTTTTATATGAAGGTGAGTATATTCATTGCTATGTGGCCTCTCATCAAGCCATATGCTTTGCATATCAATTTCTCCTTGAATTTGCTATATTTAATATATGACCCTGATTATTTATTCAGTCATTTAGTAAGCAGACACTATGACATGAATCTGGTGACTTTCTCACAATATGTAAGGGCTGAATACCTAGATGTTAACTCATGCAAAGCTGCAGAAGTGCTTCAAAAATGGCAGGGCATTAAGTGACACAGGATACCAAGATATTATAGAATAAAAAAAGTTGTATTACTCTGTAGTATAATGCCTTAAAAAGCCATTGGAAGACTGAGGAGGAAAAATTGCCTGAGCCCAGCAGTTGAGGCTGCGGCAGCCGAGAGCGTGCCACTGCGCTCCAGTCTGGGTGACAGAGTGAGACTCCAACTCAAAAAAAAAAAAAAAAAAAAATCCAGCTTTCTGAACTAATTTATTTTATTTGATTATAGCGATGTGGGGTACAAGTTAGGATTAGTTACATAAGTAGGCTGCATGCAGTATATCCAGCTTTGATTAGATGTTCTCTCTCTCTAACAGTATGTACAAGTGAATACATATCTGTGTGATGTGATCAGCCTTGGGCTAAGGCACTGATTATTATTGAAAAAACCAACTTCCATGTTTTTCTTTAATTTAGAAACATAGACTTGGCTACAGACACAGTTTAATTGACAGTGTATTTCTCTCTTTTGGCTAGGATAGCTTCAGAGGAAAACTGTCATTTGAAAGCTGAGCATATCAGATGGTTGACAGTATGTGGTATGTGTACTTTACATAGGACCTGTCATCCGAGAAGAGACAGGTTAAATCTTTCATTCTCTGATTAATCTCACTGTAGCCCTGAGAAGTGGTTTATTAAGAATTCTTGGCTGTTCGTGGCGGCTCATGCCTACAATTCTAGCACTTTGGTAGGCCAAGATGAGAGGATTGCTTGAGCCCAGGAGTTTGAGACCAGCCTGGGCAACATAGCGAGACCCCGTCTCAAAAAAAAAAAAATTATCTTGGCATAGTGGTGTATACTTGTAGTCCCAGCTACTTGGGAAACTGAAGTGCAAGGATTGCCTGAGTCCAGGAAGTCAAGGTTGCTGTGAGCCGTGGTCATGCCACTGGGCAACAGAGTAAGACTCTGACTCAAAAAACACAACACAACGAAACAACAACAAAAAAGAATTCTTAATGATTAAGAATCAGGACCACATGTGGCTTATGTGAGGCCAGTTATAGACAAGTAGTCACTGGACATTTATTATGGACTTCCGTGTACTTTGCACTGTGCTGAGTGATTTGTGTACATTTAGTCTCCATAAAAATTCTACAAGGTAGGTACTATTACCATACTCATTTTGCATATGAAGAAACAGACAGGTTTCTTCAGAGAGGTTAAACAACAGGCTCAAGGTTATGTGGCTAGAAAGAGGCAGAATGAGGACTTACACTCAGGTGTATCCATCCTGGACTGCCCTGTTTTACCCATCTGTACCTTGCCCCTGTGCTAAAGATTGAATGTCAGTCTCATGTTTTGATGGCTTATTCTAACTTGGAGCTATTATAGCAATTGTACTACACTATAACATCTGGTTTTATTGAGCTGTTTTGCAACATTCCAATATACTAGTTTAGCATATTTACAATGCCCTTATATTTCCCACTGTTTATTTATTTGTTTATTTTTGAGTCGGAGTCTCAATCTGTCGTCCAGACTGGAGTGCAGTGGCATGTTCATGGCCACCGCAGCCTTGACCTGCTGGACTCAGGTGATTCTTCTGCCTCAGTCTTCCAAATAGCTGGAACTAGAGGCATGCACCACCATGTCCAGCTAACTTTTTTATTTATTGTAGAGATGAGTCTCTCCAAGTTGCCCAGGCTGGTCTCGAACCTGTAGGCTCAGGCAATCCTCTCACCTCAGCCTCCCAAAGTGCTGGGATTATAGGTGTGAGCTGCCACGCCCAGTCTTTTTATTACTTTTTAAAAGAACAGTTGCCTTATTCTTCGGCAATAAAATATGAGATTTATGGAGTTGACAACTCTTGCTATTCTTCCTTAGATAATTTTCTTTTTTTCTGAGTTGGAGTCTTACTCCATCGCCCAGGCTCGCCTCGGCCTCCCAAAGTGCTGAGATTACAGGCTTCAGCCATCACACACAGCCTCTTCCTTAGATAATTTAACTGTGGGGGTGATATTTTTATGTTTTCCTGGGTAAGAATCCTATTGAGATATTTAAAGATGTGTAATATGTAGTGTGCCTCTGAAAAAAACTAACACAAAGTGTGACCTTATTCTTTATATTTAAAGCTCCAGAATGGAAGAAGAAAAGAACAAAGACGTGTGGAACAACTTGGCATTCAAAGTAAGCCTAACTTTTCTTTGTATGCATTCTTTATAAATGCTTGATCATTCAAGTACAAAATGTTGCATTTTTAGAATTGGCCATTTTCTTTATCTGCATACTTTAAGTATTCTATCAAAATAAAAAGCAGCTAAACTCCTACAATGTATTCATTGGCATTTCTGGTTATCTATTGAATTAGCTTTTTTAAGCTCAGACACTATCTTATCCCATCAGCTTCATCATCTTGGCTATGTTTTTAAGAAATGTGAGTGCCATTTATGCCTGAAGTGCAGTAAAACAAGGCCATGTAAAACAGTAATCCACCTGGGCTTTTGTCGTTGGTGGTTTTATAAAAAAGAAAAAAAAACATTAATCCAACCGTGATAACGAACCGTGTTAAACTAAACATCCAGTAGCAGGAAGAAGAAAGGTAAACAGGTTCTTGTTCCAGATTCATTAAATAGAATCTATTTAATCTAAAGAATCTGGATGCTCAACAGATGATAGCCTCCCTCCCCCCGCCCCCTGCAAAAAAAGAAAGAGAAAATACAGTGAAAAAACTGGTCATATGGACCCACATGATCTTGTCTTCTCTCTCTTTCTCTTTTTTTTTTTTTTGAGTTGGAGTCTCACTCTGTCACCCAGGCTGGAGTGCAGTGGCATGCTCATGGCCACCTCAGCCTTGACCTGCTGGGCTCAGGTGATCCTTGTGCCTCAGCCTTTCAAGTAGCTGGAACTACAGGTGTGTGCTAACATGCCTGGCTAATTTTTTTTTTTTTTTTAATTGGAGTCTCACTCTGTTGCCCCAGCTGGAGTATAGTGGCATGCTCACGGCCACCCTAGCGTCAACCTGATGGGCTCCGGCAATCCTTCCACCTCAGCCTTCCAAGTAGCTGGAACTACAGGTACACGCTACCATGCCTGGTTAATTTTTTTTTATTGTGGAGACGAGGTCTCGTCAAATTGCCCAGGCTGATCTTGAACCCCTGGGCTCAGACAATCCTCTCACCTCAGCCTCCTGAAGTGCTGGGATTACAGGCTTGAGCCACCGTGCTCAACCTGTCTTCTCTCTTAAAACAGTAGCACTTGATCCCATAACATCATTGTTTTTATTTAATTTTTTCCCCTTGAGTCAGACTCTCACTCTGTTACCCAGACTGGAGTACAATGGCATGATCATGGCTCACCGCAGCCTTGACCTGGGCTCCGGTGATCCTTCCGCCTCAGCCTTCTGAGTAGCTGGGCCTACAGGTGCAAGCCACCAGGCCTGCACCTAATTTTTTGATTTTTTTTGGAGAGATGGGAGTTTCACTATGTTGCCCAGGCTGGTCTCTAACTCCTGGGCTCAAATGATTCTCCTGCCTCAGCTCCCCAAAGTGCTGGGCTTACATCTGGCCTCTATAACATCATTTTTTTAAAGTTTGTTTCTTTTGCTTGTCTCAAGGCCTCCTCAAAGGGAGGACAGAGACTCAGTCTCACCCTGATGAAGCACATGGTTGTGCTTCCGAACTCCAGGAAGCTGGGATGGATGGGCCGCTGTGGTGGCTTCAGTCTTATCCAAGGGCTTGGAGTCTATCCTGTGTGTAGTGGGGGACCATGACCATCTTGGGTAGGGTGGTGGCCTGATACAAGCCTTCTCTGTATGGCAAGGCCCTTGCCAATATCTTATGACTCAACCTACAGGCTGTCCGTGTGCACCTGGAAGCTCATTTTGCCCAGGTTGGCCAGATGGTAAGCAGGCACAACGGCATATGAATTTGGTGACTTTCTCACATGAATTAGGAGCGGAATACCTTCTTGCATGTTAACTCATGCAAGAAGTGCTTCAAAAATGACCGTGGCAATAAATGACACAGGGTGCCAAGATATTATAGAATAAGAAAGTGGTGTGACTCTGCGGTAATGGTCTGCTCTTCAGCAAAAGCTACTGAGAAGGGAATTCATTCTTGAAGTGTTGGCCTATTTCTTTAAATGCTGGTGAGGTGGTGAGAACTAGAATTCTCAAGGCTGTTTAAAGGGAAAATAGGGGAGCTGATAGATTTGCATAGGGATTTAAAACAAATGGCGTCCTTTCTTTGTGCTCCCTGACATCAGTCGTGTCCTTGGTCATAATTGTGTGGGTGGATACTTGAGGCTTCCAGCACCCCTGGTGTCCTGTTGGAACAGCTCCTTGCCTGCTTTTGCCTGGATGTGCTTTATTTATTAAGAAAAGAAGAAGGTTTCTGATAACTTGTACTTAATCTAATAGGAGTTTAAAATATGAGTTTAAATAGGAGTTTAAAATAGGAGTTTAAATTATGAATTTGGACTTCTGGCTGGGTGTGGTGGCTCATGCATGTAATCCCAGCACTTTGGGAAGCCAGGGCAAAAGGACTGCTTGAGCCCAGGAGTTCGAGACCAGCATGGGCAACCTAGCGAGAACTGGTCTCTACAAAATATCAAAAAATTAGCCAGGTATGGTGGCAGGTGCCTGTAGTCCCATCTACTTGGGAGGCTATGGATGAAGGATCACCTGAGCCCAGGCGGTTGAGGCTACAGTGAGCCGTGATCGTGCCACTATGTTCCAGGCTGGACCATAGAGTAAGACCCCGACTCAAAAAAAAAATAGTAATTTGGACTTTCAAGTACATTTCAACTATTCAACTATCATTGAATTTGATGAGGATGATGATGACATTAATATGTTAAGCTCTTGCTAAATGCTTTAAACTAAGATAGGTATATGGCAGATTATTTTGTGACATTTTTGTCTGTTCAGTTAATACAGGATTGCTAAAATACAAAAAAATGAAGTGAAATTTTCTCTTTCTTCTGAGTATCAGAGACAGCCACTGTTAATGTTTGATTTATATACCTCTAGATTCTTTTGCATGTATATACATGTGTACATATATGCACACAAATACATATTTTAAGTACATACTATATTATACATACTATTTAATAATCATTTTAAAACTTAATATAGCCTGTGGTTCCAGCTACTTGGAAGGCTGAGGCGGAAGGATCACCTGAGCCCAGCAGGTCAAGGCTGTGGTAGTCATGAGCATGTCATTGCACTCTAGCTTGGGCGATAGAGTGAGACTCCTACTCAAAAAAAAAGAAAAAAGAAAAAAAAAACTACATAAAATTCTGTTACATGTACCATAATATAGTTAACCAGTTTTATGTCAGTAGACTTTTAGGTTCTTTCCAGATAGGGGCCATTATGAACAATAATTCAGTAGATATCTTTTCCTTTCTTTCTTTTTCTTTTTTCTTTTTTTTTTTTTGAGCTGGGGGGTCTCACTCTGCTGCAGGCAGGAGTGCAGTGGTAGGATCATGGCTCACCACAGCCTTGACCGCCTGGGCTCAGGTGATCCTTCCACCTCAACCTCCCTAGTAGCTGGAAAGAACCTAAAAGTCTACTGACATAAAACTGGTTAACTATA
>CAUYQG010245512.1:0-15939 GCA_963574415.1 Tarsius wallacei
GCAGGCGAGACCTCATCTCTACAATAAATAAATAAATAAATAGCCGGGCATGGTAGTGCATGCCTGTAATTCCAGCTACTTGGAAGGCTGAGGCAGAAGGATCACTGGAGCCCAGCAGGTCGAGGCTGCGGTGGCCGGGAGAGGCCAGTCTGGGCAACAGAGTGAGACTCCAACTCAAAAAAAAAAAAAAAAATCCTTTCATTTTAAAAATATAGAATACCTTATAAATTTACACTAATAACTCATTTTTTAAAAAAATTGTATGGATAATTTAGTATTTGTTCTGTTTTCTTGCTTGCTCTTCTTTCTCCTTTGGTGACTTCTCTTATGTAGTTGAGTCTTTTGTCTTCATTTGTCCCTTTCTATTAAAACCTGTTATTGTTTTCTTCTTTGTTATTTAAAAAAAATTTCTCTCTAACTTTTTATCTTCTTTAAAATATTATCGTGTGCTTATTTGCTTGTGTTTCTGTCTTGTTTTATTGTTTTTATTTCAGAAATCTTTTAAATTTCTAATTGATTCCAGAGATTTATTACTTTATTACACCTCTGAGATTTTCTGTTCTGATGTATGTTGTTTCTGCTTCCCTTATATCATTGTTCAATGTCCCTATTGTCTTTTGATTCATTTTAAAAACATTCTGCTCATGTTTTTCTCTTTTGTATGCTTTTCTTTGTGGTGTGCATTCATTTTGTGCAGAGATATTTTTCTGTGTTTTCTTATGATAATTTAATATAAGATTTCATCTTGGTTGTTTTCTATTGCTCATTTAAAAAATACAAAATGAGTTTTATGAATTTTTTAGAATGAGTGTGTGGATCAATGGAACTTTCCTAACATCATTGCACTTAAGTTCCCCCTTCTGAAGTTTCTATAAACTTCAAAAAAACAGACATGGACTCCTGAATCTATATCTTCCTCCAATTTTACTTAGAACCTTCTTTATCCTCTGTGTTTATTATGCCTGTTCTGCTAAATTTATATTTCATTTCAGGGTTGGCCCTCAGTTGGAATTTTGTCTCAGAGAGGAACTTTGGAGTGTTAATTTTGAGAGTGTGTGGGTCCTAGACTGCTTCCATCCTTCAGATTTCATCTTGGACACCTTGTTTCCACCCAGTACAAGTACCTTGTAAGTTGAACAGAACTAAATGACTGCAACGAATTTCTCTGTTGTTATTATGGTCATCTTGCCTTCCATCTAAAGTATTAGCTATTGGAAGACAGGAAATAAACCTGGCTTAAATTTTGTGCATTGATAGTGATCAAGATAACGTCAGCATCTCCTTCCCTTTGGCTTGTCAAAAGCTTACATAGGTTTCTCCCTGCCTCTAGGCCCATGACCTCTCTATCCTTAGAGCATTCACATTGGAAAAACAGTAGCCTTGGGAGGCTGAGGTGAGTGGATTGCCTGGGCCCGCGGGTTCGAGACCAGCCTGGGAAACTTGGCGCGACCTCATCTCTACAATAAATCAAAAATTAGCCGGGCGTGGTAGCGCATGCCTGTAGTTCCAGCTACTTGGAAGGCTGAGGCGGAAGGATCGCTGGAGCCCAGCAGGACGAGGCTGCGGTGGCCGGAAGCGGCCACTGCACTCCAGCCTGGGCGACAGAGTGAGACTCTAACTCAAAAAAAAAACAAAACGAAAAACAGTAATTGTAAATTCTTTCTATGTTCCTTTAAGATGTAAATCTTTTGTAAGGCCTCTTCCTGTTTTTAGACCCCAGGGCTGTCTTCTTGAGAAACTGGAAGCTATTCCTTTAAAAGGTAGTCGCCTTTGGGGAAGGGGGGCACACCTCATTAACAAGGGTGCCTGCATAATGAACATTTGTATACCTAACCCTGAATTGTACCCCACACCTTTAAAATAAAATTTAAAAAATGGAAAAAAAAATTGTATTACATTAACCTTTATTTGTTTTGTTCCTGGAAAAACCTGAAAAAAAAAAGTCCAGTCTGTTTGTGTAAACAAACAGATAAATAAAAAGGTAGTCACCAAGGAAGATAGCATCTCATCTACCAGTCTAGGAACCTAACTTTAGTGAGCACCTTACTCCAAGTTGTTAAACTACCTCTTTTCATGAAGACAGGAGAAAGTTTATGTTCTTTTGGGTTAAGCTAATTAGCAAATAGAGTAAACACAGTAACAAGGAAACAACTTTGTTGCTACTTACAGGTAAGTATTTGATCTGTGTTCTTCAGATAGTAACCGTACAAGGGGGAAGGACACAAAGAAACCTGGAATTTATTTTAAAAAATTGTGTATTTCTTCTTGCTTTAAACTTCAGTCACCTTTAAAGTACTCTCTGTTGATGCAATCCACTCATGGAGATGCTTTTTTCCACTGCTCAAAACAGTTTTTGAACTCATTAATTTTGATGACTTTTGGTGTTTCTGCTGTTTTATGTTTCTCCATATTGGTAAATATTTCCCTTTGAGGACTTTTTAAATCGGGAAGCAAAAAAAAAAAAAAAATTGCTCAGGGGGAGATCTAAATCTAGTGAATAGGCCAGGCTCGGTGGCTCAGCCTGTAATCCCGTGCTTTGGGAGGCCGAGTGAGTGAATTGCCTGGGTATGCGGGTTCGAGACCCGTCTGGGCAATTTGGCGAAACCTCATCTCTACAATAAATCAAAAAGTTAGCCGTGTGTGGTAGCGTGCACCTGTAGTTCCAGCTACTTGGAAGGCTAAGGCGGAAGGATCCCCGGAGCCCAGCAGGTCGAGGCTGCAGTGGCCGGGATCAGCCACTGCACTCCAGTCTGGGCAACAGAGTGAGACTCCAACTCAAAATAAATAAATAAATAAATAAATAAAAAATAAAAAAAATAGAAAAATAAATCTAGTCAATAGGGACAGTGGAGTATACATGGGGTCCAGCCATTTTTTATCAAAAACTGCTGAACATGCAGTGTGGTGTAAGCAGGTTGTTTGTGTAAATCATCCATCATGGAATGGGCAAACACATTAAAAGAATTTCCAAAAAAATTCACTGAAGCCGAATGCACTATCTTACAATGCTAACTGGTACACTGATACTGATGGCTTCCTAGAACATTTACCTAGTGGGAGAAGCCTATACTACCAGATTCCTGTCCCCCAAAAGATAATTCCATTTGTTGGGGTGGTACCACCTTTTATATTGCTTTTACATAACACCTTCATCTAGGTATTCTGTGATCCTCTGAAGTAGTAAGGATTATTACTGCCATCTGACAGTTGAGGAATAAACACTTAAATAAATGTTCCAAAGTCACGTAATTAGTGGTGGTCTTGTCCTATTTGTCTACCATTTGTAAACAAACTCAATGACAAAATTTATTTAAATATTATTATTTCAATGTAATTGTTTAGGGGAAAATAACTCGAAGAGTTAAGGAAATAATTTCTAATCCAAAGTGTAGAAAAAAATCAATGATAAAAACTTCAAATCTATGTATGAAAAATGAAACAAAAAAAAAACGTTGCCCACCTCAGAGTACCAGAAGTCCGTTTTCTGGTTTATCATATTCCTTTGAGTTTTTAAATTGCTTTTCTTAATTGTTATTTCCTTTTTCCCCCTTGTAACACCTCTCTGATATGCTGATTACTTAATGGATGTTTATCCTTGTGTACACAACTTGATAATGTTTGTATTGTTGAATGGTGCTTCTGTAGAGTCTTGCTTTTAATTGAGCTACAGATGTTATACTTATGAAAGTAATAATAATCTCATTAGATTCCATACATGCGTTTGCAATGTTAAAACTTAAGAATTGAGGATATAAACATTTTGATAGAAAATAAGATATTAGTTGTAGAAACAGAGATATTCAGGCATTTTACAATAGCTATAAACACTTTGTGACAGCCAATGTTGCTCTGAATTTAAATTAGAAGTATCTTTAGAACTTGACTTGCTTTCAAATTCTAGGAAGATTCATTATTGCTAACTCAGGTCTGTTTTGCTTCAGAATATGAATTATTTACCTTTTATGTCAAATTTACTTAGAATTACTTGAAAAAAAATAAAAATTCTGAAAAGCTGGGCGTATTGGTTACCCTAGTTATACAGGGGTGCCAAAAAATGTATACAAATTTTAAGAGGTGTTATTTATGTATTACTTTTCAAAGTTGAATTAAATTACAGTAGCAGTGTGCAATATGACGTTCTCTCAACCTTCCTTCTGCCATTTTCTTTGACTGTCTTGCCTGTCACATGGTGATGCTAGCATTCATTTGCTTAACGCCATCTTTTGAGCAATGTCATACTTAAAATGTGTACACTTTTTTGGCTTCTCCCTATGTGTGTGTGCGTGCATGCATGTATGCATGCACGCACAAACACATATATATTCTTACAAAGAACATATTTAATGTGTACAATTTGATGAATCTGAACATATGAAAACATAATCCATGATATCACCACAATCAAGAAAACAGACGTATCCAACATCTCTCAAAATTTCCGTGTGCCCTTTGGTTTATTTGTGTGTTTGCGTGTGTTTTAAGAACACTTAGCATAAGACCTACCCTTTAAACAACTAGTTTAAAGTATCCTTCTATATTTAGGAACATTAGTAACTGTATATTATATTTTGTTATGTCTTCAACTACTTATATAATAGCTCAGTTAAATATTATTTTATAGTAGAGGCAATTTAGATTCATTTTTTTCCAAAGTAGTTTTTGTAGAATTATCTCTGAAAAAAGAAGTCCAGTGTTTTACTAGAAGTATCTGTGTACCATTCCAAATCCTAATGGTTCTAATCAAGCTGCCACAGGAGGCAGTTGAGAGCAGTCTCTGAAAGGCTTAGGGCAGGTGGAAGCAGGCAGTGTCCCCTTCTCAAGCTGGGTCCATATTCCTGTTACCATATCCTCTGGGCCCCTCTGTTAATGCAGACTGCAATGTCTAAGAGAATTCACTCTGCACTGACATACACAGAGGCTGGAAATGTAGGAGAGTTGATCCATGTGGGCCATCCTATGCCAATGAGGTCTCCAGTGAGTTGATACATGCTTGACACTTATTTTTCAAGCTGTAGAGTTCTAAGACTCATTTCATAAGCTACCTAGCACAGTTACCCATAACAGCAGCAAATCTGTAAAAAAAAATAAAAAGGCAAGCCCTTTGGGTCCCCTCCCACGGTGGGAGCTTTTCTGTCCTCTCAATAAATCCTGCTTTCTCATTAAAAAAAAAAAGAAAAGGAAAGGAAAAAAAAAGTTCTTAATTGTTTTTGCTTATTTCTTTGTTCTACTTGTCTGTTTCTTCACACCTGCTTACTGAGATCATTTCCCAAATACATGAGCTCTGCTTTTGAGAAGGACACAGGCTAAGATATGCAGGTTGATACTTTGGCAAGTACTATATCTTCTCTGATTAATTCACAAAGCACATTTATCGTATTGGAGACTCTGAAAAGCCCTGCAGTCAATAACTTGTTTAGCTTTGTGAATCCTTTCTCAGTTAGTTCACCACAAACCTCCATTTTGTCACATAACACCTATTTGTATCTTAACACTTTGAGAAATATTGACCTAAAGATGAGTAATGAAATTCTAGGTTAAAAACATGGTTACCACTGGGTAAGCCTTAGTTCTGCTCACATTTTAGCTTATTATCAATCACACTGAAATGTGAGAAAGGCTTATCCTGTTTGTTACTCTCTGCTGTGAAGAAACAATCTGCTTATATTGCCTAGACATTCATCTCTGAGGCTGCTATTCAAAGGGCTGCTGATTCTAATTTTAGCTGCTATTGTCTACCGCTTATAACTCAGTGAAAATGGCATTTTTTGGTAGATCAAATAAAATTAATCTATAAAAATAACACTTAGGCAATTATGCTGTGTAAAACATTGTGGAGAATTCTTTAAAAGAGAAAGACTATTTCTGCCATAAAGAAGCTAAAAATTTCGTCAGCCATAAAAAAAAAATAAAATAATTTCCTTTGCTGCCACTTGGAAGGAATTGGAGACCATCATCCTAAGTGAAGTAACACAGGAATGGAAAACCAAGCCTCAAGTTCTCACTTATAAGTGGTAGCTAAACTAAGGAGATGCCAAAGGTATATAGAATGGTATAATGGACATTGAAAATGCAGAATGGGGAGGGTGGGAAAGGGGTAAAAATGAAAAAATCACCTATTGGGTACAATGAGCACAGGTGGGGATGGAGGGTACATTTAAAGTCCAGACTTCTTCGCCATGATACAGTGCATCCATATCCAAAAATTATTTGTATCCCTTAAAGCTATTGAAATTTGAAAACAAAAACTAAAAAATTTCTATTGGATATGTAGCCAGTAGTGGAATTGCTGGGTAATAAGTTAGTTCTATTTTTAACTTTAAAAAAATCAGTCCCTTCACATGTGTTTGCTGCAGCTCTATTCATAGTAGAAAAAACATGGAACCAACCATGCTGTCCACTGAAGCTGGACTGCATAAAAAAAAAATGTGGTACATATACACAATGAAATAGAAGGACAAACATATGGACCTTGCAGCAACTTGGATGGATTTAGAGTCGATCATACTCAGTGATCTATCACAGAAACAAAAAACAGAGTACTATATGTTCTCACTCATAAGCAGATCTTGAACAATTATAATGCTGTAAGAAAGCGATTGGTAGTAGTGGGAAACTGTCGGCGAGGGTTGGGATTGGCAGGTGGAGGAAACTTCTAGGGGAGGGAGGGGCACACCTCATCAACAAGGGTACCTGCATAGTCAACGTTTGTATACCTGACCCTAAATTGTACCCCACATCTTTATAATAATAATTTTAAAAAAACAGTTCCTTAAAAAGATATCTGTACTGATATTCCTGCAGCATTATTCACAATAGCCAAGACATGAATACAAAGTGTTCATTAATGAATTAAATGGGTAAAGAAACTATAATGTAAACACACAGTGGAATATTATTCAGCCTTAGGAAAAAAGGAAATCTTGCCATTTCTGACAACATGGATGAACCTGGAAGATATCATGCTAAGTGAAATAAGCCAGACACAAAAAGACAAATACTGCATGATCTAACACATATTTAGAATCTGAAAAAGTAGAACTCATAGGAGCAGAAGAAGCAGAGGTTAGAAAGGACTGGGTGGGGAGAGGTGGTAAGAGAAATGAAGAGTTGTTGGTAAAAGGGATGAATAATTTCTGGAGATCTAATATATAGCATGGTGACTATTGTTAATAATACCATATATATTACTTGAAATTTGCCAAGAGATCTTAAGTGTTCTCACCTCTCACCCCCATCGCACACATACACGGTAACTATGTGAGGTAAGGAATATGTTAATTAGCTTGATATGGTAGTCATTTAACAATACATACATATATCAAAGCAAAAATTGTACACCTTATATACACAGTTTTTATTTGTCATTTGTGCTTCAATAAAGCTGGAAACACTAAAATTAAATAAACAAGTAAAAACATTAAAATAAATGTAAAATTATTTTTAAAAATTGAAAATATATATTGTAAGAGTAATGGTAACCTTTTTTCCTACTGATAAATATATTTCTTCTCTAATTCCAGCCACATGGGAAGACAGCACTTCTGTATTCCATAATATTAGTTGTGACTGGGTAATTCCTTTGACCAATGAAGAGGAGAGGGAGTGACATGTGACACTAATGGGTGAAACCATTTAATTTTTGATGCTTGATTTCCTAGCTAGCTATTCCTTATAAATTGTGGCAGCAGCAGTTTCAATGGAGAAAACATAAAGCTGAAGCAGCTGGAAAGTAAAGACTACGTGCAGAGGACAGGGCCTAATAGAGCTTCTCCTGGAACCACTGCAGACTTTTCCTGTATTAAAGTGTTATTTGTTACTGTAAGTTAACTTAGCCTGTACTAACTAATGTCATAAAGAGACTAATAAAATCAAGTAGATAGTACCTCAGAACTGTGAGAGCTCTGAGATTTTACCTTAAGTTCAAGTTATCAAATTAACCAACTGCAGATTATTGGTTGTTGACTTAGACATGGGCCTCCTGGGTTAGTGTCAAGGGACTCCTTACTCACAGCAATGACAGTAGCCAGAGCCCCAGTCAAATAGGGAAGCACAAAAAGCAGCAGATAATACCTGCACACAAAGTGGAGTGTGTTACAGGAGAAGAACCCTGTGTCTCCTGACCTAGGAGAGCTGGTAATATAGTTCCAATCCTAATCAAAAGACCCGAGAACCAGGAGACCTGATGGTGTGAATTCTAGTCTGAGTTGGAGGGCAGGAGAAGACTGGTGCTCCATTTGAGGGCAGGAGAGAGAATAAATGTTCTTTACTGACTTTTTGTTCTATTTTGTTCTCCAATAGAGTTAATGAGGCACACACACGGGGAGGGAAATCTATTACACTTAAGTCTACCGATTCAAATGCTAATCTCCTCTAGAAATATCTTCACAGACACACCCAGAATAAGTTTAACTGAATATTTGGGCACCTTATGGTCTAGTCAAGTTGCCATATAAAATTGACCATCATACTTCTTATGGGGTCTTTCCTGATTTTTCTATAGGGAAGTGCTGCCTCTCTTCTGTGAACTCCCAGAACATCTGGAGCATATCTCCTTTTTAGCTTTGTGCATAGTCAGTGTATCTGTAGGTGTTGCATGAACATGACCAATTTCAACTTATTGATAACAAATATAATTGACCCTTGAACAACATGAGTTTGAACTGCATGGGTCTACTTATTCGTGAATTTTTTCTTTTAAATTTTCTGTTTTAAAGATGTGGGGTACAATTTAGAGTTAGGTATACAAATGTTCATTAGGTAGGTATCCTTGTTGATGAGGTGTCCTCCCTTACCTGGAAGTTTCCCACTACTGACAATTCCTTTCTTATAGTAGTATGATGATTGTTCAAAGTCCACTTATGAGTGAAAACATGCGGTACTCAGTTCTTTGTTTCTGTGATAGATCACTCAGTATAATAGACTCTAAGTCCATCCATGTTGCTGCAAAGTTCATAATTTTGTCTTTATGGTAACATAATAATTCCACAGTGTATATGTACCATGTTTTTAAAAATCTAGTCCTCTTTTGTTGGGCAGCACAGTTGGTTCCATGTTTGTGCTATTGCAAATAATGCTGCAATAAACATGTGTATACAGTTATCTTTTTCATAGAGTGATTTAAATTCCTCCAGATATATTCCCAGAAGGGGAATTGTGGGGTCATATGAAAGGTCAATTTTTAGATATTTTAGGAATTGCCAAGCTGTTTTCCACAGAGGTTGTACTGGTTTACACTCCCACCAACAGTGTAGAAGTGCTTCCTTTTCCCACATCCTTTCTACCATCTGCTATTTTTTGAGTTATTGATGATGGTCATCCTGACTGGAATTAGGTGCTATTTCAGTGTGGTTTTAATTTGTATTTCTTTAATGACTAGTAAGGCTGAGCATTTTTTCTTGTATCTGTTGGCTGCTTGTATGTCTTCGTTTGAGAAGTGTCTATTCATATCTTTTGCCCATTTTGTAATGGGGCTGTTTCTTTTTTTTCAGCCCGCTTGAGTTCCTTGCATATCCTAGATGTCAGGCCTTTGTCAAATATAAAGTTGGCAAATATTTTTTCCCAATCTGTGGGGTGTCTCCCTGCTCTCTTGACAGTTTCTTTGGCTTTGCAGAAGCTTGTCAGTTTGATGAGGTCCCACTTGTCTATCTTACCTCTTATGGCATGGCACTTGGGGTTTTGATCAGAAATTGGTTGTCAGTTCTAATTTCCATGAGGGTATTTCCTGAATTTTCTAAGGTTCTTACAGTTTGAGATTTTACATTGAGGTCTCTGATCCATTTAGAGTTGACTTTTGTGTGTGGTGATAGGTAGGGGTCTTGTTTTAATCTTCTGTATATGGTCATGAAGTTTTCCCAACACCTTTTACTGAACAGGTTCTCCTCTCACCGGTGGTTGTTAGTGGAAGTTTTTTTGAAGATGATTTGGTTGAGAAATTGAGGTTTTGTTTCTGGAATCTCTATCCTGTTCCATTGATCTATAAGCCTGTTTTCGTACTAATACCAGGCTTTTTTGATTGTTGTAGCCTTATAATAAAGTTTAACATCTGGGATTGTAATACTTCCTGCTTTTTTTTTTTTTTTTTGCTGAGGATTGTTTTGGCTGTTTATGGTAGTTTATGTTTCCATATGAATAAATATATTGAAAAATTTTTTTGGAGATTTGCAACTATTTGGAAAAATTCACAAATCAAATATTCTAGAAATACTGTAATTAAGAAAATAATATGTCATGAATGCATACAATATACATAGATATTAGTCTATTTTATAATTTACTGCAATAAAATATTCACAAATCTATTATAAAAATAAGATTTCTTAAAAGATATGCACACAGAGCATGTACACAGTGCTTCTTATAATCAAGAGAAATGTGAATGAGTATAACGATACAGTGTTAAATCATAACTGCATAAAGTTAACTATAGTACATACTGTGCTGCTATAATAATTTTGTACCTATCTCCTGTTGCTATTGTGGAGAGTTCAAGGGCTGCAAGTATCTGCCCTGTGATGCTAATCATCTCTGTATGAGTAGTTTGTCTCTTCAGCAAATTTCATATTGCAGTACAAAGTGATCTCTGATGGTTCTCACGATTTTTTCATCTTGTTTAGTGCAATACGGTGAGCCTTGACTAACACTACGGACCCTCACAAAGTTCCACTAGTAATGTTGGAGATACTCCTAGCACAGAGAAAAGTCATGACATTACAAGAAAAAGTTGAGTTCCTTAATATGTACCACAGGTTGAGGTCTGCAGCTGTGGTTGCCTCCATTCCAAGACAGATGATTCATCTAGTAAACAGACAATGCATGCTTATGGTATTGATAAATACAGTAAAATACTGTAAATATATTTCTCTTATGATTTTTCAAATACAATTTTCTTTTCTCTAACTTACATTAGTGCATGCATACAGTATATTATACATATAACATATAAAATATGTGTTTGGGCATGGTGGCTCATGCCTATAATCCCTGCACTTTGGGAGGCCGAGGTGAGAGGATTGTCTGAGCCCATGGGTTCGAGACCAGCCTGGGCAACTTGGTGAGATGTCATCTCTACAATAAATAAAAAAACTAACCAGGCGTGGTGGCATGTGCCTTTAGTTCCAGCTACTTGGAAGGCTGAGGTGGAAGGACCACCTGAGGCAAGCAGGTCGAGGCTGTGGTGGCTGTGAGCATGCCACTGCATACCAGCCTGGGTAACAGAGTGAGACTCCAACTCAAACAAAACAAAACAAAACAAAACAAAAAAACCAAAAAACAAAATATTTGTTAATCGACTGTTCACGTTATTGGGAAGGTTTCTGGCCAACAGTTGGCTAATTGTAGTCAAGTTTTTAGGGAGTCAAAAGTTATACGTGGATTTTGACCATGTGAGGGGCAACGTCCCTAACCTCCATATTGTTCAAGAGTTAACTATGCTTAATTTATAATTATTATCATCTTTAAGCTTAAATATTAATATAAAATCCCAGGTTATCTCTGCCTCTCTTCTCAGAATACTGTGAAAGCTTAGCTATAATAAAAAGCTAGTAGAAAATAGATGGACTCTTTTTAACCTTAGCTTAGGTGTGGTTATACACACATACAGTTTCCAGACTTATTATTCAGCAATTGAAATTTTACTATGAGTGGAAGTGATTCTACTTTGTCCCTAGCCTATGAATAAAGTCTTTCTACTTTCAAATTTATACAGTTTTCTTTTTGTATTTTTAGCTCCACTTTAGTCAGCATGACAGATGATAGAAGAAGGTTAAGCAGACTAAACAAAAAAATGATAGAAGATTCTTTATTGTTAATTTTTTAAAATGACAGTTGTCTTCTGTTCACTTGAGATGCCATTTTCATGCAGGAGTGCAATTAAAATAAGTTTTCAGTAGCAATGAATAAATCTTTTAAAGAACGTCTAAAATTTTTGCTAAGTGTTGGCTACTGGAAAAAAAAAGATCAGTTCTTTAAATCAAGTTGACCAAGGGGTAATTTTATGTAGGAGAGGGTTCTAAATTTAGTTTCTGGACTCTTGGGACTGTGACTTAAACTTGTTGGCATCTCCAATTTTCTGTAACCATATTTCTCATCTATTTAGGTTTTGTGTTTTGACAAATAAGCATTAGCAGGTGTGGTCAATTTTAAGGAAACATATGGCAACTGGCTGGTATTTAAGTTACAAAAAAAGTAATATCAAATTGATTAAATAATAGTTCTATGACACAACAACCGTATATGTGAGCAAGGCTTTGTTTTGCCATCTTTGTAATGAAGATGATTTTAAATTTTTTTTGACTCTATGATATGTGTAGCAGCATACTTTTTGCAAATATTTAGGTTCTCATAAGCATAAATAGACAGCATACAATGTAGTTTTACTCTGTGTTTATTTCTACTAAATTCACTAAAATTTGAAGAAGTTTTAAATAATTTTGTTTTCTTTTATACTGAATGTAATCGTTCTTAGAAAGTGAGGAATTCTGAAGTTCTCTTAACAAAATTAGACTCAGCAGCAATAAAAGTCTTTTAAATAGAAACAAAACTGAAAACTGCTCCCAAAATAAGAGAAGATGACAATTCTAGGTTATTATCTGATGTATTCATATACAGGGAAAAGAGGGGGAATCATACAAGTTTTCAAGCATTGTAAATATCCAATCTTCTTCAAATATAAATGGTATTATAAAATAAAAATAAATAAAAAATATGGGGGATATAAAATAAAAATAAAATAAAAATAAAATATATACCTACTTTTTTTTTTATTGTCTTCCCTTTTAGATTTTTTTACATTACCAAATCTCTTCCACTGGAATGGATGCTGGATTTCTGAACTTTGAGGTAAAAATATCTGATAAAATAAGACTACAAAGGAATCAATATGTATTTTATCAATTAAATTAACATACAGTTCCTCATTGATTTATAGGCACTTTGTTATTTTTTATAAAATTATTGAGAAAAATAAAATGTTGAGATTTCAAAAGCATATTTATAAAATCATTCTCCATGCTGGTTTTATAAAATAAGAGACATCCATATACACCAGGCTTTATATGTGAATATACCATTGTTATCAGGGAATTTTTTAAAAATAAAACTTTCTTTTAAGAAAAATACTTTAAAAGTTTTTCTTGAAAATTTGAGTAAGAGTTTTTAAGAACTCAGATATTTGGTTAAGTAAAATGTATGCTTTGATAACAAATTTTAATGGCCCTGAACAAGATCTGACTTCTAATCTTAGACATTAACTGAAAAG
Organism: Tarsius wallacei; assembly: GCA_963574415.1. NCBI lineage: Eukaryota > Metazoa > Chordata > Mammalia > Primates > Tarsiidae > Tarsius > Tarsius wallacei. The sequence continues at coordinate 13,256 of CAUYQG010245512.1, forward strand.
CCTCTTGAAAATTGGGATTCAAATAATTTTGTGATTACACAAATTATGCACAGCAAATATAGTATTTATATTTCCATAATGTTTACATTCTTATTCAGTATGATCCAAAGTATCCTTTTTTCCCCCTATAAATTCTCTTTCTTTGAATATGAAGCAACACATTTTAAAGTTAGTGCAACCACCCATCTTAAAGTCGGAAACTAAAGAATTCACTGCACAGCATTTTATTCTTGGCAAGGGAATGTTACAGTTCAATTCACTGTAACCCCAGGAGGGCAGGCTCAGTACAGTGTGAGCTGTAAGTTTCCTACCTATAAAGCCAGAAATACTCAGCTGTTGCACTGCAGGTGGCAGAAAAATTATACTTTCAGATAACACATCTGCCAGAGATGAATAAGAAGTTAGATCCTGAAGACTTATAATTATTTGATACTTTCTTGTGCCCACTCATTATGATCCATTCACAGCAGGTGAGAGACATCATAACAGACTACATTGTACCTACTTTTTTTTTTTTTCTAGTGCATGACTCAGAAACTTATTTATGGAGGGGTATTAGTCCATTGAGACAAACACTTGCTGACCTCTAAAAAATTTTTTTTAAAGATGCACATGTGAAGTTTTCTATTTTTTAGTTCTTTTGCTATAAAGTTTTAAATGTTCAAAATGGAAGAGGTAAAATCTAAAATTGCCTATATTTTTGTCTCTAGTTTCTAGTTTGAATAAGAATGTATTATCACATTTAGATATAAATCTTGTTCTTTTCTTCATTTAATTCATAGCCAGTAATTATAACTGTAGTTATGATTAAAATAATTTACTGATCATTTGCTATGTGACAGGCACTGGTTAAAGTTTCATATGCGTTATCTCATTTGTACTTCAGAACTACTTTATGCCTAAAGTTCGATATTTTACACAAAAGAAATTAAGGCTCAGAAAAATCAAGCATTTGACCAAAGTTATAAGGCCAGTAAGTAGGGGGGTTTAAATTTGAACCCAAGTTTTTTCTCCCCAGCTTTATTGAGGCATGATTGACAAATTAAACTGTATGTGTTTAGAGTGTAAAACATAATGGTTTGATATAGGTATAAACTGTGAAATGATTACCACAGTAAAGTTACTCAGCGCAATCTATCACTTCTCAGGTACTATTTTTTTGTGATGAAATTACTTGAGATCTAATCTCTTAGCAAATTTTTAGTATACAATATATTATTATTATTAACCATAGTCACCATGTTCTACATTAGCTCTTCAGTACTTATTCATCTTATAAATGAAGTTTTGTACTCTTTGATTGATAGCTTCCCTTTTCTTTCCTTTGCCCTGTAGCCACCATTCTTTTCTCTATTATTATGAATTTGATTTTTTTTAAAGATTCTACACATAAGTGAGATCATGCAGTGTTGGTCTTTCTGTGTCTGGATTATTTTACTTAGCGTAAGGTCTTCAGAGTTCCTCAGGGCCCCCAAGTTGCTGGAAATGGCGATATATCCTTAAGGATTGAATAATATTTCATTGTATATATATATGCCATATTTTCATTATTCATTCATATGTTGATGGGCATTATATTGTTTCTATATCTTGGCTATTGTGAACAATAGTGCAATAAAAGGAGTGTAGACATCTCTTCAAGATAATGATTTTATTTTCTTTGAAAATATATCCACAAGTGAGATGGTTGGATTATATGATATTTTTACTTTTAACATTTTGAGGGATGCACATACTGTTTTAAAATCATTATCCTGATGTGCACCCCAACAATAATGTGCAAGGGTTTTCTTTTCTTCAGATCCTCCCTAATGCTTATTATTTTTTTGACTTTTTGATAATAGCCATCCTAACAGGTGGGAAGTGATATTATACTGTAGTTTTTATTTGTATTTCTCTGATGATTAGTGATACTGATCACATTTTCATATAATTGGAAGCCATTTGTAGATCTATCTCCTTAGGAAAAATGCCTGTTCAAGTCCTTTGCCCATAAAAAAATTGAGTTATTTGTGTTTTTGGTATTGAGTTTCTTATGTATTGAATTTTAATCCCCTATCCAATATATAGTTTAAAATTATTTTCTCCCAAGTTTATCCTGTCGAAGTTCATGCTTATAGACCTTATTTTCTTTATAATAGAGATTCTTAAATAAATGAAATTTGTGAATGTAAAACTTAAAAAAGCCATATTTATAAGAAACATAGATGAAAGTAGAAAAGAGTAAGATAAGATTTGTCTACAGGGTGTGACTTCAGGTACACTGGTTAAAAGGAACACTAATAATAAAGAGGAAGAGTGCCAATGCTTACTGACACATTTTAATGCATTGGTAAAGGAGCTCAAGCTCTGGAAGTACTGATTCAGTATTTTCCACATTGAAGTAACATGACTGATATTCTAGAGTCATTGGAAAACAATCTCCGATGATATTTTTCAAAAATACAAAGTAAAAATATGCAACTTAAACATTATAAGAATATAAAATTATATTATTTGTGGTCAAAGAGGTTGTTTAAAAGATACAACACACTGTAAATGTCATATTTTATCTGCAATTTTTGTTTTTAAAATCATTATTAGGCTCATTTTATTTTTATTTTTATTTTTTTTTGAGTTGGAGTCTCACTCTGTCGCCCAGACTGGAGTGCAGTGGCCCCTCCCGGCCACTGCAGCCTCGACCT